>JAGDQP010026955.1:0-25413 GCA_022664845.1 Lepisma saccharinum
TTTTTTTATTTTAAAGGAATATTTCCATTTATTCTTTTCTACTTTTCAAAAATGCTCGGATTGAATGAAATACGTTGCAACACTCATATATATGTAATGTATACACGTATTTTGAAATTTTAAGGAAAGTAAAACGTTCAACCGAAAACTGGCTGAATGTAGGTTAATCCAAAAAGTGGAGGCAGCTCAGCTGCCTCCATTTTTTGGATGAACGTTGTGTCTCCCATTTTTACAGTGTAGGCGTCTCATTAAAATGTTTTCTGTAAAATAGAGTTTTCAATGAAAGCTTAAATCAAAGTCAAAACCAGTTATTTGTTTTCTCTGACCGTTTCATTATATATTGATTTCTCCATGAAAGAAACTAATTAGTGACATAATATTTTCATTTGATTTTATTTTCCCGTAAATGAAAGGTTTTCAGATAGACGAGAGCAAGATGAAATTGCAGATCTGTGCCTGAATCAATTTATTAAACAAAGTTTCAAATTAACGGCATTATAACGCAATCTGTGAAATGGACGGAGATGAAAGGCTTTAACTGTTTGCACATTCCAGTTTCCCTCCATCTCAGTTTCTCTATTTCTAAGCAGTCTTTTCAACTCTGCTATCTGTCTTCATTAGTCATCGTTGGTGATGGACGAATGCTTTGCATTTCCTTAAGTCGGAAAATATTATTGTTCACACCTTCAGATTTATGAAACGAAGTTATTTAGATAGTTTAATCTCTGCATGATAGTCCAAGAGATTGCAGATATTTTTGGGACTAAGAATCAAAGCAGTGTGTGTGACCACTTGTGAATATGTGAGTTTTAGAAGAAAATATAGTTTTCGTTGGAATTAAAGCCACAAACATCATTTTGAAATGTAGAAAGTGACATATAACTAATTAGGTACATTACTTTAGAGTACATAACGAAAATAAGTATTGGATTTCTATCAAGCAACGGATGATTTATTGTAAGAAATTCAACACGTAAAATCAAACGAAACGAGACTCTCTTTCGGTTCGAAATTGTACTTCATTAACAATTTATTTTCTCTTACTAATTTATTATGGCTATAATCACCACGATTAACTTACATCACTATCAAAATGATATTTATATAGGTGATATTTCTGGTTACCTCTGATAACATTAGTATAAAGCTTGTCTCTAATAACGTATGATGAACCTGCTGAAACTAAGGTTTCTCTTATAATTGAATCTGGTCTTGCATTCAAAACTGAACATATCAATTATAAAGTAAGACATTCACATTTCACTAATTTTCACCACTAGGGCAAAGAGATTCTCATTTATTCTAAATATATTCCGTTCAGAGCAATCTTACCGTCTTGTAACAGGAATGAAAAAAAAAAGTTTTACAAAGCTGTCCTGATAGTTTTTGGTTATATTTAATATTACATTTGAAAACAAGTAAAACAGCAGTTATATTTCAGGTCTGATCTAATTCTGTTATAATTTTCCGTTTCACAATTTTGTGGAGAGAGAAAAGCTAGAGTCAACAATCGCAGAGGTGTTCAACTAGTTACGTGTGCAACTAAATTATTCAGTTTCTCAAGACTTTTGGTTCGGGTGGGAAATATAAACTTTACACAGGCGTACTAATTCCCCGGGAATGACTAATTCCTAATTATAGTACAATGTACACAAAGCGCAACAGATTATATTTCAAGCTTTACTTCCTTATTTCTTTCTCTCTCTCTCTCTCTCTCTTTCTTTCTTTCTTTCTTTCTTTCTCTGTGTATGTGTTTCTCCATAAGGATAGCTTAGCACTTATTAAGAATAGCTCTGGCAGTTGTCAGTAATGGTTTTCTTAATACAACATTTAATAATTTTCATACTTTTAACAAATATGTGATAATACAAAACATGAATACGAATTATGTAAATTTTAGGGCGAGATCTTTATAAATGAATTCAAGCTTCTTGTGCATACATCTGTTAAAAAGCTTACATTTAAATTATTTGGTTTACTTTGTTAGTGGGGCTAAAACACCGGAATTAAGAAAGAGATTATTATTTATTAGAATACATTTATTGTAACTTAGCGTTGGTTTCGCATTCCGGAGGTTCTAGGATTGACTATCCTTACTGACGTTTTTCCAGGACTATTTCTTTCACACCAGGCAAATTTCTGGTTAGTATCTTCAACTCCGGCACTGAACGACTTCTTCCTATATCCTTTCAAATATCCTATCCTAGCCTGAGCCGTAGATGTCTAATGTCCATAAATAAATGTAATACAATAAATTTCTTGGTATTTAGAGAATTATTTTAAAATTTTGTGCACGTTTCTTCTAAAATTATCTTTAATTTTGTACTCAAAATATGTAAGTAATTCACAAAAGAAGCATAGGGAGTTATCTTATTTTTTGAAGGTCAGTTTTATACACATCTACCACTGCTGTTTTTTAAGAAATACTTCAAAGCATTTCGTGCACAGTATGCCCTGATTAACTTCGACTCAGTCATATTTCTATCGCACGTATTGCACATATGGCCAAGAAATACACACTGTTAAAAATTTTGGAAACGTTGTTATATTTGTGTAGTAATGTTCCAGTTAAATGCAAGTATCATATTTGCAGCAATTCTAGTATGGCTGAAAAGTATCTGTCAAAAGCACCGTGAGATTTCTTTTATCTAATTGGACTTTCTAATTTTCCCGTTCCAGGGTGATTTACGCACATGCGCAGAAAGATAAAACTGTTTCTTATCGTAATGAAACATGCGATTCTGATCAAGTATTTGCTGCCACTACTTTAATCACGTATTTTAGATAAATGGGAAACATCCTCAGTGAATGGATTGCGGTCCCTACTTGACCATTAGAAAAAGTTATTAGAACATAGTGTAAGCCGTGGAAGTAACTTTATTTATGTTTTCGTGGTTCGGGCAACGTATTTCTGATCTTCTGTACTGTTTTGATGTACTGATTTCTTCAGTGGCAATTTAGTCCAGTCACTAAGACGCTGGACTTCTAACTAAAGTACCCGTGTTCAAATCTTGCTCCTATTTTTTCTTTCCTGAGAACTGTATGATAGATCTTTTCTACTAGCCAATTTACAGGAAATTTCCACGCAGCTATAGCTGACTAGCTTTCTTCAGGAATGTTTCTGAAAATTTTTAACACCACAGGAATTTGCATCGTGCTTTGTAGCTCAGTTGTATAAAACAATAAGCAATTACCAAAATGACTAGGGTTGTGTCCCACTTCCTTTGCCAGGTACCAAATCCTATATTCTTATACTCTAATTTGTGTGAAGAAGGAGACAAAACGCCACAAACAGTGTTTAAAAGAAATTGAATGTAAAAAAGTGTACAAAACGTGATGAAAATTCTTATTTGACGTGTAGAGATCCTTTTTTAACCCGCCATCGGTAACTTGTGAGGGAATCCCTCACTTTTGTTTTTATTTCCTTTCTGTATTTTTAAATCTTTGCCCATTGACCTGTGCTGCCGCCTAGCTGGAAATTGTAATATTGTGCGTGATCCCAAATAGTATCAGCGACCTATCGCGTGCGCAGTGTGAATGAGAGCCTTGACAGTGAAAGACGTATTCTATTTGTGAGGGAATCCCTCACAAGTTACCTATCGCGTTTGTGTTTTTCGATCATCTGTTGGTGTGCTTATGTGATTTCGAGCTAAAATGGATCCAGATTCTGACCAGATACGAAAGTGGTTACTGGAGGAAGATAATGGCAGTGATGTTGGTCATGACGTGCTGTCAGAATTTGATGATTCTGCAGATTCTGACGCAGGTGGCGACATTATTTCGGAGCATGACAGCCATAGTGAACAGTCTGCTGATGAAGGTGATGACATTTCTCCGAGTTCTGGTGTCCATTATCTGGGGAGAGACAAGTTGACTGTGTGGAATGCTCACCCACCACGACAATTGACACGAAGAAGACGAAGGAATATTGTTCTTCACCCTCCTGGTGTGAAAGGGGAAGGTGCTAAAAACGCCCAAAATGTTTTTGAAGCCTGGAAGTTATTTTTTACCTATGGGACAATAGAGGATATCACAAACTATACGAACGACCGTCTTCGCAAGATGAGAAGCAGCTACAGCAAGGGAATCTATACTGCTGACACAAATACGGATGAGATATGTGCTCTCATAGGACTGTTGTATTTGGCCGGAGTAAACAAATCTTCGCATCAAAGAGTAGAAGATCTTTGGGATACAGATGGTACAGCACCAGAATATTTTCGTCTCGTTATGAGCTACAATCGATTCTTGCTTTTGTTGAGGGCTCTACGGTTTGATGAAGCAAATACAAGACAGATGAGAAGGGCTGTAGACAAACTGGCCCCTATTCGAAAAGTATTTGATGAATTTGTTCGGTGATGTAAGGACTGTTACAGTGTTAGTGAGTATGTGACTATTGATGAAATGTTGGAATCCTTTCGTGGAAGATGTTTCTTCAGACAATACATGCCGAACAAACCAGCAAAGTATGGAATAAAAGTGTTTGCTATGGTATATGCCAGGATGTTCTACACAACAAATATGGAAGTGTATGTCGGCAAGCAGCCAGATGGGCCGTTCGTGTTGGATACTAGACCAGCAGCTGTCGTCAGTAGACTTGTAGAACCAATCCGTGGGTCAGGCAGAAATGTGACAATTGACAATTGGTTTTCTTCTGTGCCATTAGTGAATCAACTGGTTCGTGAGGAGAACTTGACAGTTGTTGCCACACTAAGAAAAAAACAAGACTGAACTTCCCCCAGAAATTGTCATCACAAAACAACGACCTCCCAACAGTAGCCTCTTCGCCTTTACAGAGGACTGCATGGTTGTTTCTTATATTCCACGAAAGAATAGGAATGTAATACTCATTTCAAGCATGCATGACTCAGACGAGATTGATGGCACAACTGGTGACCTATGTAAACCTTCTGCCGTATCATTTTACAATTTGACAAAGGGGGGAGTAGATGTTGTAGATCAAATGAAATCCACATACAGTGTTGCCAGAATTTGCTATATAACTTCCTGTCGAATGTTAAATAGCAAACAAAAGAACAAGTAGATTATAATGTAAATATAGTTAACTTTCCGTCTGTTTTCAAAATTTTTCGAATAAAATTTGATGTTACTATTACATTATTACTTCAATGTTACAATCACAAAAGGTTCCATATTGCAAACTATTACCGAAATTCTAACATTAATTATAATGTAAAGGTATATTTTTACGTATAAGGACGATAGAAAGGTTTTAACGACACAGAAAGTAAATAAATATAAATGTGAGGGATTCCCTCACAAGTTACCGATCGCGTTACAAAAACGAAGTTACCGATGAAGGGTTAAAATGTGATGCAAGTGTGTTACAGTATTTTTAAAGATTAGTTAACTTTTCAAATGAAAATAATATTCAAATGTGATTCTCTGTGGATGAGCGGTAACGTTCGCTGCCTTGTAATCAAGTGGTTTAGAATTCGATTCCCAATGGGGACACAAGTGGTTCGGAGCCCCGTTAAACTGTAGGTCCCGTACTTAGGACGTCATCTTCATCCGCTGGAAGGCATAATTATTACCACTTTGTTTAACATCAAATGCAGATTAAGAGCTTCAATAAAACAATAATAATATGGCATAATTTTAAGCCTTAACTGATTAGTTCTTCTTGTTTTGCTACGTGCTGTTTCCTCATGTACCTTAAATTTCTTTATATCTTTATAAAATTTCGTATCTGTTCATCTATCATTCCCATTAAATAATTTTGTCTACGTCTAAAGTTTAAAAAAACGTCCTCTAAAATATACAACTGAATAATATCAGTAATCCATCTGATTTCCATCTACGATGTGCAAACTTTTTTTCTTCTTTTTATGTTGTGCAACTGTGATATCGAAAGTAGAACAAGATAACATGGCTTCGTGTTCAAAAGCGGGAAATACATGACGTAACGAAAAATATTTCATGCTGATCGTCAGTATTTTAATGCTAATATTTCCAATATCTTTTGCGATTTACAAACGAACACAGAGGTATAACAGAAATAAAATTTACATTAGCATGCAACATTTTAATATTGCGTTTTCAAAAGAAAATCCACTGATATACACATAACAAACATAATATGTTTTATATCAAAAGTTAGTAACAAGATTTTTACACAAAATATATTTACTTGTATTGGATGTCAATAATTTCATGCCATTTATTTTGACGCTTATAATTGTAATACTTAATTAAAAGTTTTATTAACGTTACAATGCTCTTTATTTAACAGAAATATTTTATATTTTCAGTGCAAGTTATCTCAGTTCACTAGTTGTTTTGTTAGGAAAATTTAGTTCTATTTCATTTTGCATGACAGCCTGAAGATTGTCGCAATGTTAAAAAAAATGTAAACGTTAATAGGAATCCCGAGTAAACTTCCGCAGAATTTCGAATTTGGTATTTCATGTTGTTTCATTAAAATCGAGAAAACCTAGAGACTTCTCGTATGTTGAGGTGCATGTTTGCAGTTGTAAGTTCTTTGCACACACGCGAAAAATAAAAAACAAGATGGTGTCTTATCGTAACCGTGTATGCAATTCTGATCAATTTGCTGCCGCCACTTTGATAACTTATTTTAGCAGAAATGAGAAATACTGTCAGTGAATGGCGATTCCAATCCCTAATTGACAAATAGGAAAGTAATTGTAATGTGGCGTAAGTCTTGAGACCAACTTAGTTCATGCCTTCGGAGTTCAGACAACCCACTGCTCACACTCTACACTGTTTTGATTTAGTGTTTCCTTATGATTGGCAACTTAGACTTCCAAAATAAAAACAGGTATTCAAATCTTGCTTCAGGCTTCTCTTGTTTCCTTTTGCTCACAGTAGCCGTAAAGGCAGCTGTAGTTACCTAGTTTTCCCATGAATATTTCTGAAAACTTGAACAGTGCGGGCGATATGCAGTGGAACCTCGATATATCGAATTCCTTGAAAACATCGATATTTCGAATTTTCATACTTGCTTGGCTTGACAACCTCTATAGGGTAGACCGGGGCTATTTGAGTCAAGGGGCTATTTAGGTCAACGTAAGGAAAAAATGCCACTGCGAATTTAATATGCTCATCAGTACGCTGAACCTGCCTTCAGTTGTGAGTTCGTTGGCAAAGGGAAGGGTGTGTGTGTCTTTGATCTGCTGCTTTCTTATCAGTTGCTGTGAATTTGTGACTATTCTGAGCAAGGTGAGTTGCAATACTTTATATTTTGCTCTGATATAAAATAGTGACTGTATGATATAAGGTACTGAACCTGTGTAAATGCATATATTTGTAAAATTATTACCGTACGCGTAAAACAGAACGTCAGCATGTTATAAACGCCATTTTTGGTGTTCTCCTCTGTCTAGTGTGAAAGTAGTACGTTCCTACGTAAGCATGTGCGAAACGGGGCAATTTGAGTCAGGTGTAAACTTATGTGAATTTATTTAATTTATGGACTTTAATTTGGTATTTATGGTTTAGACTATATGATGCATGTAAAACAAAACATTTCGTTTTCTTTTTAGATGGTACAGACATACAAATCAAAACACAAGTACAACGAGTGAAATAATGAAGACATGGAGAAGGCCATCCAAAGTGTAACAAAAGGTGATTTGAGTTTACGTGGAGCTTCACAGCTCTGAAATGTAAATTTGAAACTTTGCGAAGGAAAGTGCAGGTCGAAAGGTTGAGACTAACCTTGGGTGATAATGATGAAATAGTTCAAAGTGCAAAACCGAAAGCCATAGGACACCCCACAGTACTGACACAAGAACAGGAGGAAGAGTTCGTGTTGCGAATTTTGACTCTCGCGGGAAAGAAGACTAGGCTGCACCCCTGAAACGATTCGTAAAGTCGTGCATCGATATGTAATAATAAATCAAATTCTGAATCCCTGAAAACATAAAGGATTAGCTGGTGAAGATTGTTTTTCAAGTTTCATGAAAAGACATCTGAACTTATCATTACGAAAAGTCTGAGGGACTTTCAAGGGAAGTTGTGAGTAATTTTTTAACTGTTAAAATCTGTTACTTCGACGATTAGTGTCAATACAAAACCACAGCGTATATACAACGTGGATGAAACAGGGTTTTTACTTAACAACAACCCAAACAAGGTCATTGGCAAGAAAGGGAAAAAGAAGTGGTTTCTCTCACTAGCGTCGAAAGAAGCGAGAATGTCATTGTGATAGTCTCTTGCAACGCAGTTGGACAATACATCCAACCATTTGTAATTTTTAAAGGTCAGCGTATGAGAGAAGAATTCGTCAAGAATCCACCACCGGCTTGTCATGTTTCCTTATCAGATAGTGGTTACCTCAATTAAGAGTTGAGGGGAAATGTTTATTAATATAAAAAAGGGTATAATTTAAAAATATACATGAACGCTAAGGTGATTAATGTAAACAATGTTGATACAGCGAAAGACCCAAATAGTTCCCTGAGCGACCCAAACATCTCCGTGATTATTACTAGTCTCGAATTCTGCCATTTTTATTTTAAATTCGTTTTCAGAATTTCCATGACTTAACAGTTTCTTTATTCTTTAATATGTTGTACTATAATATTGTACGCAGATTATGGCATAATTTTTTCAACTCTAAAGTACGTCGGCTTTTGGAAATTTTGATTTTTCTCTTACTATACTCAAATAGCCCCGGTCTACCCTATATTGCATTTTGATTGGAAACCCTCTATATATCGAAGTTGCTTCGATATATACAGGTTTATATTAATAAACCTCGATAATTCGAAGTTTTCTCGTTCCCCTTGAGGTTCGATATGTCGAGGTTCCACTGCATTTGTTAGTTTTCTTGTTATCATGTTACCAATAGCTTGGAATTTTCTTTGTCTTTGATTAAACAGTGTTCACTATTTGCTTTCCACTTTTTCTAGTCTAAAAGTTCTACTAAATTAAGCAGATCACAGAAATCTCATAATACATCACATAAATGGTTAAGAGGCGATGGATGGTACAGCTAGTACCACGCAATTCAATTTGAATGATTACATATTAAGAGGCTTTCAATATTTAGTCTTGAATAATAAATTTTAGGTCTCCTGCAGATTTATGTCTGAAGATTCCTTGTTATACGCAATGAAATTTAATACCTTTAACCATTTCCCGCATTCACTTTAGTAAGTGTCCATCATCTAAATTTTTATTCAAGTACATAGGCCTAGCACGCTGGTTGTATTATGTCTCGCCTATACATATAACAGTCCTGAGTTCGTCCACTTATCCCGGCACCATTTAATGTAACAGTATGTGGGTCCATCTACTGTCCATGGCATCATTTATGTAACAGTCGGTACCATTTACTGTTTCGGGCACAGAACACGAAGTAAGGAAAATTCGTATTACTTAAAATGACAAGGTCCTGGCTCAGTCTGTACCGTCCTGTATAATGCTGAATGATGAGTTATCCGCCTGCTTTTAGTATACTGGCCACCATCGAGAACATATCCACGATCATTTTCCGCTCTAACAGGTTTTAACTATAGTGGGAACCTCCAACGTAAGGGATCATCACCAACTAAGCAAACACTGAATGAACTTGGAAATAACTAAAGATAGGTTCTAATCCAAGGAGCAATTGCTACTCTATAGGAATATCCCCATAAGGGTATTCGACTACCTCAGGAATTGCCAAGATATCCTGAAAGGCAAAGAATGTAAATAAAAAGCTACCTTCCAATATGACAAGGTATATTATTAGATCGTCTGATTTCAGTTACACAGTCATTTGGGTCACTGAAATACATCTCACAACTTTCTACAAGCTGGTAGCTTCCATTACTCCAGAATCATTGAGTAAGTAATGAGTCTTTATACTTTCTTAATAAAACGATAAAGAATGTTCTTTAACATTAAATGATATGCATGTTTACATATACGGTAGACAATCACACTCGTACACACGCATTGACAGAGTTGATGCGCGGGTGACATCTGTTATGCTCGACCGCAGCGATACTCTAGTCCTTCAAACAGACTTTATCATTGTTTCCAGTTTTGTCCACATGTGAGCGGTGGATCACCCGGTCACTACAATAGCTAAAAGTTCAATATGATACAGCGACATTAATTAAAAAACAGTCTTGAGTTGTAGATAAGCTCATACATGAGACTATCACTCCTACAGATATATGATTAATAATTTATGTTCAACCTGGAAACTTGGACGTATCTTTTCCATTTTCAGCAAACTGCTCAGAAAACATTCACAAATTCACCAAAATCAATGGAAGAAGGAAGATATGTATATATATTGCAATTCTGCTCTCAGGAAACTACTACTATGGACATAGGGTATAGCTATATCCTATATCTGCAGGTATGTTATCTATATCCAACCTATATGAATGCAGATATGTTAGATATATAGATAATATGGGAGGCTATTTTTTAAGGAACAGAGTAAATTCTGCAGATAAACATTTGAATTGAATTTATTAACGGGCTAGTCTGTAGGCATCTAAGGATAAGGGGTATGATTAATTAATCAATAATGGTAGTATAAATAAGGTATATAGAATGTATCCTCGTCTACTTGTTTGATATCAATTTTCTCACTAGTATTCAATTAGTGTATTGCTGTATAATTTCTTTAAAGACGGCAAAGTCTTATTCTATTATCCCAGTGTTCCACAGTATTGGTCAAATTATTGGACTCATTAGTTATAAAACGAAACTGAAACTATACTTCTTCGGTAAGCTTATTAACTAACAAAAAAGTATAAAATGTAAGTGAATATTTCCTCTTTAATACATAGGTGCTCTGTCAGCAGGCACGTATCCAAAATTGGGTTTTGGGAGGGGTTCAAGGACTTCCTGGGGTTCCAAGGTGTGTCTAGGCATGAAATGTACATTAAATACGTATAGACTAATTACACCTGAAGTTACATTATTTTTCCATAAAACTCTGAGTTGGGGGGGGGGGGTCCGGACGCCCTGGACCCACTCCCTAAGTACGTCCCTGTCTGTCAGTACCACCTTTGACCTTGATAACGGAAAATAAATTTGGAGACATCGATCTGATATGCTTCTAGATCAAGACAGGTATTCAGGGTCATGATGCTTTAATTCTTGGCAACAATCTAGTTACGCATTCAATTAACTGTATTTTGGTGATACAGAGCGTTCCATATACTACGTTCTTCAGATCATTCCAGATGTTCTCAATAATATTCGAATCTCAATTATTACAAGCTCATGAAAGCAATTCTATACCCCTTTCGTTAAAAAACAGTCTTCCAAGAAATGAAAGAGAGAAAAACATAAAATAAAAATAAAACGGTGATTATTTTTAGTAAGATATTAAGTTTCAGCATATATAGAGTTGTGTTACAGTGCTAGGCTACAAAAAATAAGTTAAAGCTCTTTCAAAACAATATTTTATTGTTAATATTTTTCCAATGAGTCCAATAAATTGGCCATTCTCTTAATCATTTCATTTAATAAATTATTGAAAGATAATTTCATATCATAACAATATAATTTCATATCATGACAATATTGTTTTAACGATCTGGGTTTTCTGAACTTTGTATGATTTCAGACAGTACTTTCAATTGCATTTTCTCATAAATACATCCGCCAACTAGAGTGAAAATTACTCACCTCCTCTACGACAGGCAGTAGTTCCTTCTGGTACTTACAGGGAGCGCTTAAGTAATGACATTGTGCTACTAATCATTGCCTTCTTCTACGTGGTCAGTGGCATCTCTTCGAGGAGTGGCATTATGTAATGCTTGCTCAGTACACCATGGATCTCAAGAAATACGCGAGAGAATGACAAAGGAGGGATTATTTTGATTGGGACAGTCAATCCCAATACACATTATACACAACATTTTTAAAATTTATGGAGAAAACATTTTGAAAGCGATTTAATATTCCAACTATCGAAGCTATCTTTTTTTTCTAAATCATAAATATGAGGTTCCCAAGATGAATGTTGATCTATTTTCAATCCCAGATACTTTGTACATTCAGCTCTATTCACTATTATATTTTGTGATTCAATTTTATCTGGGAGTTCTGTCTTTGCTAAGGGTTTATAAAATATTTTAAAGTTTGACTTTTCAGAATTTAACGACAAAAAGTTAACACACAACCAATTAAATAAGATAGATATATCTTCCTCCACGTTTGCCTTCAATTGCTCAATTGAATCTGCATTATAAAATATAGCACAATCATCAACGAATAGTACACTTTTTTCTCTTTAGCGTAAGCGGCGTATATCATTCACGTACCGGTACACTAAAAATAGCAAGCGACCCAAAACAGATCCCTGAGGTACTTCATAGTCAGTTTTTAAATCACCACTTTCCTTGCCATTTGCTAATACATACTGAAGCCTATTCGACACATAGCTTGTAAACCAATCGAGAGATATCCCTCTAAATCCTATATTCTCATTTTTTAAACATTACTTTATTAGTATTAAAGGCTTTTTTTAAATCAATAAAATGTCCAGCTGCTAATTTTTTGTTTTCCAAAGTTTCCTGTATTTCTACTATTACATCAGTTACTGCATTTACAGTCCCTGATATTTTTCTAAAACCATGTTGATATTCGTAAAAATAATTATTAGAATTAAGGTATTTTAACATTCTATCATGTACACATTTTTCCATTAATTTTGCTATAGAACTGGTTATAGAAATTGGTCCATAATTGTTATGATTTAGTTTGTCACCACCTTTATAAATTAATATCACCTTTGCTATCTTACTTAGAAAGCTACAAATTCAAATGACAGTCTACTTGGAAATGGAAATAATTTTATCATGAAATAATAGTCCTTAAAATATGCTTAATGAGGATAACACATATATATTTATTAATTCGCAACTGAATACAGGTTTGAAACGGAACGATTTCTCTAGGAACGAGTCCAATTTTCCTCAACCGCAGGCGACACAACTTTAATTTATTATGATTGATTGATTACTTGAGGAAGGCTAGGCTTTATAGACTCAGTACTCGCACTTTCCCGCCAAGATCTCAAATCGCGCGATATGAATCATAGTATATCGTTAGTCTAACTCGCATGATAAAAGTATCAAAACCAATTGATCTAGTTTCTGGCATAAAACTTCTACTATTTTGCTTTCTACTGCTGTGAATCAGTGCTTCAGATTATTTGCTGTGATTTTAAAATTTATTTTTTATATATATATATATATATATATATATATATGTGTGTGTGTGTGTATATATATATATATATATATATTTACACAATACCACACTCAATTATCAGCATACCTTTAACAAATAATGTGTGTTTGCCAGATTCTTGTAATTTAGAGGACTTTCTTCTCCTGAACAATTTTTCACCAGATAAGATCAGGTGAACGATTCTCCAATCCAGTGTAAACAGGTGGATTTCTTTATGAGACGTTTTCCACCCTGGAAACTCAGGATTTCCACAGTTTCTTTCGCGAGGTCCTCTATCTAAACAGACAGAAATGGAGAAAAGTGAATCCAAAATGCTTTATAATTACAAAGCCTGGATTATTATCCGCGCACAACATCAATTAATATTCCTCATGAAAGAAACTGTCACCAATTTCGGGGACATGCATTTCATTGGGGTGAGTCTGAGGGGGGCACACCATCGATTTCATTAATTATTGAATTCGTATTCACATCTGCATATAGCTCCCAACTTAGCCATATTCTCTGGTTATAGAACAATGAAACATACACACAAAAACAATTCGCACTCAATGCTAATCATCACAGCAATTTCTCAATGAGAAATTCACTTTCTTTTTACAAATAATATCTCGGCTGAATACCTATTCCTATCCTTACTTTACTTCCGTGGATTTATGCCAGAATTTCAACGGACAAAACGGGCACATAAAATAATGCAATCATTCTTGCTAACCTCTAAGCAATATTTTCTGAATTGGTTCATGTGCTGCAACCGATATAACTTTCAAAAGGCCAAAGAATCCTACTCCCCAAAAATAAGAAACACAGAAACACATTTGTACTACACCACTTTTACCTGGACATCCACATTGTTTTATCAGAAATACAATTTTCTTCAAGGGAATGGATTCGAACCCGCACTCCGAACCCAGAGGCCTCACTACCCACAACCTTTCTCTTCAGGTCCCAGAACACATCCTCTCAAGTCTTCGTTCTCCCCGCCTGCGCCAAAACCCCTCACTACCTTCCAGCTGCAGAAATCTACACCAATCAGCTCGCTTGGCGCCCCATCCGATTCTATCTTATCACGATTTGAACCCGGCAACAGAAAGAGAAAGAAAAGATCTTCGCGCTTCTTGGCCTTCTAACCCAAGCGGAGCCCCAAAACCTACGTGACAATCATGTTTCCATCTACAGCTACTTTTCCCCCTCTTCCCTCTCTAAGAACAAAAACAATCTACTTAAAGAGGGTAACTTGCCGCTGAAATCCTACGAAGAGCGCATCTGAGAAGCTTAAAATATTTATCATTGCCCGCCAAGAGAAATCATTTCTGCAATATTGAATATGTATACAAAAAACAAAATTTAAAACATACATGAGTATATGAAAAAGCAACTAAGAATAATTAAAATTAAAATATACATCATTATACATAATAATTGCACATTACCATACTCAAATTATATTAATTGGAAACAAATGATTATAAGTGAAGGAGAGAGAGAGAAAGAAAGAGAGAGAGAGAGAGTAAAGCGAAAGAATTTGGGGTTTTCAGCTGGCCCAGCTTTCAAAGGGGGTTGAGTAGGAAAGGATAAGAAACATAATCCAATAAATCTTAACCTATGCCCTATATGTACAATAAATATTCAATTATTAATTTTTTTTCTTTTCTGCACTGAGTTTATTGTCTCCGGTACAGGGTGATTCACAATTAACTTCACATATTTCACATACTGATGAGCGACAAGGGCATGCAAGGATCATAACGACCAGCCATTTCGGGTCAGCAAAAGTGACGCTCTGAGCATAGCACTAGAACTATAAACAAACATTCCGAAATTTTTGCACTTCGACTACCAAGAAAAGTTCCCTGATTTTAATTAGAACAAACTCTGTAAAATTGATTGGAACAAGAGGCGAAATACTGTTTGAGATATCTGAACATTATAGACAAACCTCTCTACTTGGAGACGCAAGAGTGGCTAAAAGTTTATGACAATTGTATCCGTGTTCTGGTGGAGTCCATAGCACATTCAATTGCTTTTGTTTTCGGTCAAAGGTTGTTAGTCGATATTATTTAAGACATGTTGAGAACAGTTAATTTTCTGTCTATTGAAAACATAATACAAATTGCTTTTAATTGATGATTTTCGTGATCCACACGTGATGGAAGAAAATTGAGAAGACAGTGCTTTTGAAAGAGAAAACTCAAAATTCTTGTGAAACCGATATCTATTACACTTTCTGCGTTAAAAAATTCACTTTCCGATAAAAAGAAAATATAACACTTTCTGTAAGGTTTTGAAATTAATATAGCTGAAGTAATAATTTGACGTTTTGAGTTGATACTTTGGTTTACAGATCCATATAGATATAGTGGAACGTATCATTCCTTTCGGAAAGCCACAAACTCTAACTAAATTTAATAGACATAGTGAGAAATGTTGTTTGCGTGACAATATATGGGCCTGACAACATGTGCATGATGCATTTATTTGTCTAATAATATGAGAAATATATTACACGTAGCACGGTAGCTATTAGCCTTTGAGTGGTTTTACCAAAACGTGTCATTTAGGAATCACGAATATGGATTTATAACTAGACAGAGCTGATAGCTAGTACAATTAAGATTACATAAATTCGTAATTTTGATGTTTTCCGTGAAAAGGCGGCTAAATGTATAATCACTGACCTGTTGAATTATTGGAAACATTTTCAAGACACGCCTTTAATACTTGTTTTTTTTTAGAATGCAAACACTCTTAATTAGGCAAAACTAAAATATTACATTTGTCTTTCCTCATGTAAGAAACACTAGTATTGTCACTTTAAATTACGCATATACACTCCCAGTATACGTATTTGCGGTTAGTTGGCAACTGAACCAATAACAGTACAGTTAATTGCCTCGTAAAAGCACGTGCAAGTTTTCAGCTGAAATCATCCCCTCTTCGCAAGGTCGTAAAGTAGTCTTCAATATATCACCAATTCTATCGTTATGACCTCTTGCATTTACAGGTCCTTGTTGGCTGTTTCTCCACACATTTGTAGTACGCAGTTTATTGATCTTTAACCGATTAACCAGAGGATAAACTGTTAATAATTAAGTGCTGGTGACAGAAATTCTGCTAAAAACTTTGGTAGTTGAGAATTTAGTTCTTCAACTACTGAACGATATGAGGCAAAAGGAATAAGTAATGGAATAAAAGCTCTAGATAATTTGTAATCACTATTTAAGCTGAAAGCATCATTGTAGCGTTGTTTGCGTGACTGGAATTATCGACTTTAAAGTGAGACATTGAAGTACATAGTTGCGTTTAAAATATTGACTACGTGTTTACAATTTTCTTGACATCTATTTTCGGATGTCACTAATGGTAAACTCCACAATTGCATATTTCATAACTCGTTGGTCCTTAGAAACAATCCAGAAACCTAGTTCCTGTGAGTTAGTGGAGAAAGACTTGAATTCAACAGTGGAAATACAACGAGTTCGAGCACCAAAAATTTGTGTTGAAATATCTAATTTCTCTCTCAGTTCCACCAGTAAACTGCCATCGTGTCTACGATGTTTATCTTACTACTACATTTCCACATCCACTTCGCTAAACATTCTGCTTGGCGAGGAACATTATCCTATAAGCTTGTGAGAGGTACATCCTTGAGCAGTCCAGACAGGTGAATTAAGTAAATTAATAATCCAAGCAGCAGATTCTCAGTTTTGTTTCCTAATTCTAAATCTCCTCTAGAAACATTTTGGTGAAAAGAAAGTGACTAGAAAGTTATACCATCTTTTAACCCTACACAAAAGATAGTTTAATATACAAAGCACTACTAAGAAATTTTGAAATTGAGTATAATTCATAGTTCTTCTTTTGTGGGAAGTTAATAATAATAGATTACTGGGTTACCGGTTGGCCAATAGTGAAGGTCTTTGTTCGTTGTCTCTTGTTCAATTTCAGAGGAGGAGGTCCATTGAACGGAGTGGTTTGGAATCTACTTTATCTAAAGTTGCAGTTCTCCTCTTATAAGCAGACCTTTCCAAAGTGTCTCTAACGGAGCTAGAAGAGACTACACATGCCGGTAAAATCATTGCATGGTTCACGAAGAGTAATTCAGTTTGGGCAGAGTTCGATATGCTAAAAAATCATGATGCATTAAAGAAGCAAAAGAAAAAATCATTATTATTTACAAATAATTTTATTCCAAGACCATACACAACAAGAGTGAACCATCACATCACTCGTAGTGTGCCAAATGTAGCTTTTGTGGTAGGTTTTCTGCAGATGAAAATGTATTAAAACTGCCACTCTGCCATTCTGGTGATACTGCTCCACATTTGCTGTCACTGCGTCTCTCTCCGATGTCATCCATTACATCGTCATCACTATATCCGTTTTCATATCCATAACAGAGCGTGAACGTCATCGTTCTCCTTTTTCAGTTAAAGTAATTCGTACCTTCGCAATTCCAGGACAAGTTTACTTATTCATCAGTAAATGTATGTACCATTAGACGGCACTAAACATCTTATGAATTTAGGAACACGTTGTGTAGTTTACTGTCGCAGCCACTTCTCGTTGATAGTTCAACCAACACGGTGTTACTCCCCATTTCTCCAAAAGTTCACTTCAAATTGTTAATGTGTTCTTTGGTGTCTTTTGTATTTTCTACACGCATGTTTGGTTAATAGTTTTGTATATATGAATGCATGTACTATTGCAGTTATTTTCATTTTATTAAATGAGTCCATTAGCCAAGGGGCACAAGTGAAATTGACGAATAAAGAGGTTCGATATGATATCTTTATAACCAGAAAATGTGACACAAAACGGCATGTTTTGTGCAAAGAAACCTTGGACCTTAATGTGTCCATGTTCAAAATATGACAATTTTGTGTTCCATATGTTTCGGGTTATATATAAAATATTGCCTCGAATTTTTATTCGTCGATGTCACTTGTATCCCCTGGCTTCTGAAGTCGAAAAATAATTTTCAACATGATCGGATAATTTTTAAGATACTGTATTACGATATGTAACAGTTTCTTATTATATTGACAATTGCAGGTTAAGTACTCGTTTTTCACATAAGTTTGTGTCTGACATTATTATGTGGGCCATTCTAATTAACCTTCCCATCGCCACTATATACAGTAACCGTTAAAATCATGTGCAGACTCATCAAGCTGTTAGAGACACCTCAAGAGGTCCTTTGTTGATGCTCACAAGCCCATTTAATACATAACAACCACTCAAATTAGTAAACTAAGTTACGTTCAGTTTCTTATGTTGAATAAGTTTCTTTGTTCCGTTCCCCTCTCTCTGTTGGACAAGTGAAAGAGGAACGTTTGTCAACTGAAAATAAGCTGAAATTAGTGTGTCAATTTATATGAATTTTAAAGATAGTTAAATCTTAGTTCTATTAAATTTTTCATACAATTGTTAATTATATTTTTAAACGCCAGTAGCTACACTTTAAAGTTTTGTTTATACTTTTGCGGTAAATGTCTGTCAATATATTAGATAAAAATGTAATATGAAGAGTCACAAGAATTGATGTAAGAACTGTGTAATAACGCCAACTTTTTTAACTTTCTAACAAAACATGCATATTACCTCAAAAGAGATAAAAGAAGCTAAACACGAATAAATAATTAAATTATGTATTTGAAGCTCGCTTACAGTGATGTAGACAGGATATTTTTTTAAAAGTGTATTTTCTTTAGCTGCAAATACGATTAGTTTATACCTGTTATGCCTTATTAAGTTCTTAGATACATTTTTCTGCGCCTTCTTCGGACGTCTTAACAGTACTGATTCCTCGTGGTAATGAAACTATTTCCTGAAATCGTTACTGGGGGAAACTGTACCACACAGATTGGACAGCGTCTTGAAACTCACGCACATTGACTAGTGAAGGAGGTAATGTTCAAACAATCCGTTTTATCTTACAATTTCTCAATTGATTGGTATCAACATTACAAACGGGTGGTCATTGAACTAATTGTGAATTCATTGTCATGTTCCTGAAAGCACTTTAGGACAATGCGAACTATCAAACAGAATGCATCATCTGAAATACTCATCTTTAAAATATGATCTACATTACCCATTAAGCAGGATCAGCTGTTTTGCCACCTGCTACATATCGTCATGATTTTGTACAGTTAGGCATCACCTCTAAGGCAACGATGGCCCACTTCTCGCTACATCGGCAGGTACCTTAAATCCTTACATTGGGCCGACGTCTTTTGTCCACTCAAATGTCGACTTTGTGTACATCATCGTCAGGCCACATAAGAACCACATCTTTGACGGCAGCAACCACAAATACAGACGTCAACCCATCAGCATGTTGCGGCATTTTGTTCCTGCGGACATTGCATTTCTACATTAAGAGTAGAGGAGCTGCGAGTGTCATTTTCTGTAGGTTTTTAAGGTATGTACGGCAAAGCCATTTGTTTTATAGAAAGTTCGAGAATACAGAAGGCATTTTCCTGGTGTGTAATTATCGGAGCTTTCAGAGATTCAGTTACATATTCTCTTCGCGAATAATTAGCACAAATACGATTCATAGTTAATAGTTAGTTGAAATTCCTTCGGTTCTAAATGAGAACTATTTGACTACAAAAGATCCGACTAATAAAAATACGTATTACGTAATAATTGCTTCAAATTAAATTAATTTAAGAGCGTTTGGCATTTTTTGCTCAGGTCGGTATGAGTTAAATAGAAGGTGAGGAAAGTATCAGCCAGACCCTTACTTACCGTAAGGTTAAAGTTTATTTGTACAATTTTCAGATAGGGGAAAGAAGAATAAGTAAGATATGTATTACACAGTAGTTTGGAACCGTTCATATACCAGACTAGATGTATATGTATCTGTCAACAGAGCCAGGGAAGATTTGATCAGAGAGGGGGAGTTCCCAACCATCCTCTGCTACAATTCTTACACTGCGTAACATTGCGGCATACCGTGGTGAATCTGAGGAATACCCTGGGAAACTTGGTCACGGGCTTCGAATTCGAATATTGTATTTATGGCCTTCAGACATCTAAGACTCGGGCTAGGATAATGGAGAGAAAAGGATGCGGGAAGGTGTCAGCCAGGGTATAAGTTGAACGTACCATCCGACACGAAAACCCCTAATAAAACTCAGTCAGGATTGAACCTACGACCTCCAGAATGCTAAGCGAACCTTTTATCACTGAGCTGCGGGCTTCAAAGTCGCGTACCTACCCATGATCGATCCAGAGGTTGCGAAGTTACCGCCTAGACCACAAGGGCTGGGTAATAATTGCTTTGAGAAACCCAAATTTACCTTTTTCCTTCGCAAATACAGACGCACAAAATATTATTATATGGCATAATGAAACGAAACATTAGGAAAGTACTGTCGTGTTTGTTTCTACTAATAATGGACAGTTGGAAAAAATGAAGACTCGTTCGGGATAAAAAGTATCGCCTCAGAAATTGACCATAGTCGTGAGCTAGAGTGAATCGCGTGGTCAATAGAAAACACACCGAACCTGACTTAACAAATAGTTAAGTGAACTTTATAAAATTTGAAAATGCGTATATGTATACGCATGTAACAAGAAAGAAAGTTATTTTTCTAAAAACGAAAACGCCGAGAACCGAACCCGGGTTCCATAACGCTAAGCAGGCACTTTCTAATGGGAGTTTCTCAGTGTTCTTTATGCAGCACTGCTTCATGACACGCCGATGAGGGAAAAAATTGGATGTAACGTGACCAATACTTCCTTCACAGAATGACTCATATAAATAGAAAATGAAGTAAGAACTTGAACCTGTTGTTTTTCATCGGTGTGCTGTTGTTTATATACTTCGCAAAGTTCGGAGAAAGGTAGCAGTTAAGAAAGTAGGTACTTCAACCGTAGCAGTGATAGCAATTTTGACCAAGTATAAGTGAAAAATAGCTGCTACGCTATTTTTCGCCCATCCCTACTGAGTTTAAACTCATTGGAGGAGAATGTAACATAGGCTTTTGTTCCACGGTTTTTGTAGAGCATTTCACTCCAGAAATTTCTGAATACTGAGGCTATTGGCTGCAATATGCTGAAATCAGACGCAGAGACATATCAGGGGCACAACAGAGACCTTCATTTCATAAGTAACTCCATTTACGCCAAGATGTCACATTCACGCATAACCCTCATATGTTGTGGAGGGCCAAATCCCTTAGGGTAACTTACAAATATATTCCGGGTCTTCAGATCTGCACTCTTTGACCGATTTGACCAAAATTTCAGGGTTCCTTCATTTCATCATAAAATCGTAGACTGCGTATTATTCCAACATTTACAGTTCATAGCATATGTTCACGGTAGTTATTCTTTCCTAATTTGTGATCACTTGTTAAAATTGTAGTAACTTTCCTGGTCATGAGTTATGCTACTTTTTCCCGTGGTTATAGATGCGACCTAGCAACGATGCGATGTAAACAGCTGTTCTTGATGCTATGCTTTTTCTTATAAAAATGTAGTTGATTACTCTGTTGTGCAAAGAGAAGTTGTGCGCATCTACTCAAGGGTTTACTGGAAGTTTTACTACAGAAGGATATACTTTTGCAGCTAAGTAAATAATGTATATGTGCTTTATGTATTTTGAGTTCTCTACATGCTGACGGGTTGTTCAAATCATTCTTGACGTAGAAGAGCCTACTTTACTAGTTGTGTTTGTTTATATAGGAAGAATATCTTGTTACTATTTGAACTACATTTAATTACTAACATACCTATATACAATATCGACGGTGTTGAGCAGTAACATCCTCTGTCGCAAAAATGCGAAAATGAGATTTTGGTGGATTTTGACAGAGAAACATTTATTTCATGTACCTGCAACATCTGACGTGTCAAATTGAAAAAATAGCAGCGCGAAACGAAATTGAAAATTATCTCGTATGTCACTTCAATTCAGTTTGCTGAATTGTCCGAACCTTGTATGTCGCTTTATGTGACATACGAGGGTATATGGGTATACGTACTTTTTCAAATTCTCATACTGAAAACACGTATGTCAACATTTGCAACTAGAATTTGGTATTCGTATTGCAATGGAGGATAAAAAAAAGTCAATTTTCAAATAAAATCTTTCTTTCTCGTATGAAGCGTAATTATTGCAGAAGATTTGTTACTCATTTTTCTAATAAAATAGCTATATTCTGCAATCAAGTCATTATTGGAATGTAGAATGGAACATAATGAAAATAAATAGTCACAATTATATTGCACGAACAATATCCGTACGACGGTTCCTTTGCTGTTGTTATATATATCATTTAGTAGTATACTTTAGTTACTATTATTTTTTTAATCAATCCTAGATCTTGGTATCTAAAATCCAGAAAGACTTTAGTTCGATTCTTCATGGTCTGGAAGAGTGGAGAAAACTGCGACCTTGACTCTATTACGTGGATAGATTTTAGTGGGGCGTTTGAAATTATAGGGGGCTATTTGGTTTTGTCCATTAAACTATTATACATTGCTCGTTAATTTATAATTTACAGTGACTGTAGCTAACTATAAATTTCTCATCGTTTTTAAACTTAGGTTTTCTTTTATTTCTCTTTGTTTCATGGCTGCTCGGCATCGAATACATCCATGAATTGAATTTTTGACCAATACCAAATTGGTTGTTATTCTATACTTATTTAAAAGATTAGGTAAACTACCACCAAGAATCGTGCTTTTGGCTCTTGATTATACGCTTGATACTCGCGATGGCACATCCCTGGGATTTCTAGGATGCTATAATGAACAACTTCAATCTGACATCGAATACGAATTTCTTAATCGAAAAAATCTCCACAAAGGATAGATACAAATAGAATCCGATTCCGTCCATGACAAAATTGAACATGGAACACCATCCACATAATTGCATCACGCCTTTTCCATACAAGATCAAGGTTGTTAAGTACGAATTCTTCAAAAAGTTTTACATTGCAGAAGGAGAAACGCATTCCTTACACCTGAGAAATTGAAAAACATTCTTACGGTTAATAATATTGTACCTCTAACGTATACAGGGAACAGAATTTTTACAATATCAATTTCAAGGACATCCTTTAGGAGCTACCCCAAAGGATAAAGGAAACGCTAATTACCCACGGAATTACAAAGGTAGGTTGAAGGTACCTTTTCTAAAATGGCTACACTTAAGATATTGACACCAGTAATTAACGATGTACGAATAGTTGACCTTTTGCAAAAAAAACGCTCAGAATAGAACTGCCTTCAATAATGGTTTTATGAAAGTAGAAGCATCCGACAGCCCATTCAGTCTATCACTGCCTCTGCCTGGTACCTCAGCAATGCAGCGCATTTTGAGTAAAACTGGTGGAAGATTGACTTTGTGCAAGTGTGAAATTGTAATTTCTTGAGATTATCTTCAATCTTTTCTTCAGAAGGTGTATTTGGATTTAGGGTTTACTCTTACTCTATAACATATCTCGATTTTGTGTGTATCCGTAATGCTTGCAGAGTTACAATGGTCTGGGTGCCTTATATATGAATTAATAGAGTGCCAGCCTCCAATTACAACCTAGGCGTGATTTCATGGGAATCAATTACTCAATCACACTATTACAATATTTTGAGAAGCTGACAGAGCAGGTCAGCTATTGATTCAAATGTGGTATGCTGTACTGTGCGTTATCATCTCCCTATTTCTCTGTAAACAGTTTTAGCAATGCAATTCAGTTGCTAACTAGGGGGTCATCTATTGACAACGTCTGGGTAAACTGCTAAAACTGATAGACGATGAGGGTCAATTTTAGGAACAGTCGAAGTAAATGGAATCGAGTTTTTCTTTACATGAGGCTCGTTTCCAACAATGAATACATGGTATGTGGTACTCAAGGCTGGAGACTCTTTTGAAGTTTTGATAATCTCAAGTCATCAACTTCGACATCCCCCAAAGTTATTCTAAACCAGAAATGGTGAGGACAACTTGTAGTCTACATGTACGAGTTGTTTTTCAACCCAAAACTATTTTTCTGATGCTATCCCTTAAAATGAACTTCGCAATTTACTTAAAATACATAAGATGATTTCGAATATTGCAGGATGGATATTCCCCTATACATAAATGAACCGAGAAACGTCAGCATAGACCGAGCGCTTGCTTTCATTTCTTGAAAAGTATTTTTTTTTTCAACTAAATGAACAGGTTAGCCCTTAAGCAGATCCCTAATAAGTGCAAATATTTTAATCTGAACAGTTTCTTGCAGATTTACATCAATAGTGGCTGGTTTGTTTATTCCAATTTATTCTTTTACAGGCACTTGGCCAACTACTTAATTATAGATTGTCAACTACCGACATTGTCATTATCGTCGAGAGTCAACCACTGAAATATGTTTATCTTTTTTTCATATACTAAACTGATTGACAATTTTTCTTTTTAACTGAACTGCCCTGTTAGATCATAAATTTATAATTAAGATTTATTTAAAGAATGTTGATACGTGTTGTTAATGGAAAATAAAGAAGATATGGCAATTTCCGTAGAAAATCTCTTAAACGGTCAAGAGCAAGATACCTTTCCAAAGCAATGATTATTATGTGAGATGTTATATTTCTAAACACATAAGCTTATTATGTCCTCGAGTTTGCGTAATATAATTTGAATTAGTCTGATCCTAAGCTTATTAACTGCTAAAGCAATGCAGTGCAATAAACTAGTATGTCTCATTTTTTACATTATATTCAGACAACAAACACGTATGTCAATATTTATTTTAACCAAGTAACAAAATTTATTTGTAACGCTTACATTAGTCACATGCTTCTAAATAAAAATATATACACGTACGTTTGCGTACAACGAATCAATAATTATAACCTTTTTTTGTTTCTCCTGTAAAATTTAATTTTTTGACATACGAGGCTACTGCTCAATATCGTCATATGTAGTTTACCGAGATTTCAGAGCCCTTTAGTAATAAATAAAACATTATAGCAAAAATAAACTTGAAATTCTTTGATACGTTTTCTGTTTCTCCAGAAACTATGAGCAATTCCACGAATATGTCATACCCGATAATAAAAATTGAAACCTATCGTGGAGCTATTTTAATTAGCGCAATCGATTCTTAGAAGGTACACGATTCATATTTACATAAAGAAATAAAAAAAATCATAAGTACAATGGCATAATTAGCTTCTGTTTTGGAGTTATTTAAAAATTCACGAAAATAGCTA
>JAGDQP010026956.1:0-25413 GCA_022664845.1 Lepisma saccharinum
TATATGGGCAACTCTGTTAAAACATATTCAGAGAGGTTCCTTGATTGCTTACCTAATAACCAATATAATATATTAAATATGACTTGAATGGTTTTCTAGAATATTTTTGCAGCTTTTAGAAGAAACTGGAGTAGAAGAGCTCTTCCTTACTGTTACTTAGTCTAGGTGAAGTTGAAGTTGCATAAATGTTTCGGGAGTACACTGATTTTAGGCATACAAATTTCCTTAAGCATACTCATTTTTTGGCAGCTACAATTATTAATCATAAATGTTGCTCTAATACATCTTTTGAGGACGAAATTTATTGCCACGTGTAGCACTGAGTCTCGGCGTACCGCATTATTTGTCGAAATATTACTTCGTTTGTTACGCAGCCACTTTCATTGCTGCATACTTCTGTTTGTATATGCAAGAGAAGTGTTACATGTTCTGCTTATTAATTTCATCTGTTTGTGGTGTATTTCCAACACTTGTATAGGCCTATGTATTTTGCCTTTATATACATAAAATAAGTATGTGTGTGTATGTAGTTGCACTTCTTGTGAACTAAATTGTTTTATTGGTTGTATTAAAGAATTTAATAAGATTCCTTACTAAGTCCTGAAATCTTGGGACAATTCCCGAACCTCGCAAGGAAACATAATTTTAGTCTTTCCAATGACCATGTAATCCCGTCCCCTGACAAGAGAAATTAAAAAAGTAATTATTTGAAAGATAATTTACATTATTTCAGAACATTAATGTCTATGTTTCCCTGCCTAATTTAACTTGTTTGTTTGCTGTTCACTGCGAAAGAAATCAAAACCATAAATCGAGTGAAAAGACTTCGCGACTACTTTTCATAAGCAGAGGTTAGCTGCACGTGGACAAGCTGGGAAAACTCCTACAAATTGAGCTCTATAACACAAACATTCAGGACATTACAAAGACAGAATTTACAATGAGATAGCAAATAAGATATGGAAATTGTCCCCAGGAAAAGGGACCTTAGTCTAGAAATATTGATGGTTAAACATTTACAATTTTTCGTTTAGAGGCTGCATATAAAACGTTGATAATTAAATTGAACCATAGTTTGTTTTTCACGTATAGATGTACGAATATTTATTCGTACCTCTCCAAAAAGTACTAAAAGGTTTTACGTAATTTAGAAAATGGTGGATTCTAACTAGAAAATATAACAATTTTATTTTGTAATATTTGTCTTGCAAAATTGTAGGTAAAACTCGTTTGAATATTTAGTATTACGTGAACATTGATTAACTTGGATGGAATTTAACACATACCTTTTCATAATCTATTATCAACGTTAATAATATTTTTAATTCTGCGAAAGTTAAGCATAAGAATGTATGAAATTCTTGTCTAAGTTACGTAGCGCTAGGACTGCCATCTGTAGAGGACTTACAAAATCAGACATTTAATACTGAAAATAGTAATATATTCGCTCTATTCATATAAACATTTCGGATAGTTCCTGTGTTTCCTAATGATATTCCGTGTGCAATTTGATGATGCAATATTGTAGGTAGTGTCATTTAGTTCCATACCAAACAGATTCAGAAAAGATATGGTGGATACCTGAGACCCGTATCGGGGGATGGGGAGGGAGGAGAAATATTAGAATTCCAAATATTTTTAATTACACGTATAAGTCCAGGGAAATATATTTCGGTATTTATTTCATTAAGGTGGCTCCTACAGGAATTGAGCAAGAGTAAAAAATGAAAGACTGTACTTTTTTCTTTTCTAAACTGTTATTTTATTTTCCCCTAAAACGAACGGATAGAAAAGTACCACCGGTTTTAATGTTGTAAGCGAGTTTTTAATTTCAGAGTGCGGCAAACGTCTAGAAACACTCTGGTAAGTCGAAAATGGCCATAGGAAGTGCGGCCAAATGTTGGATATCAGTAACGAAAGGACGGACACCATGACGACCATCATCTCATCTTAAAAGCCGCTATCTTGGATTTATTTCGAGAACTGTATATGGAAAGGACATACTGTGACATATCGTTTTAGAGTAGGTCGTCCCAGAAATTCAAATATGAAGACCTTTTCCACATACGTTACTTATTTAGAAGAGACCTATCCTACGTTTCGACATGAACAAGCGTCCTTTGACAAGTGTTATAATTTAGTGCAAGCTTAGCGACTCAAGCCACAAAGGTTTAAACACTGTTGCATCCAGCAGTTTAGTTTAAAGAATCAAAGTTGAAATAGCTTTGACAGAAAAAGAAAGGAAAAACTAACGTATTTCTACGATGCTGTAGTCACTAGACTACGGAACCATTCGTCCTAGTTCTCTTAGCAAACGCTCTTTCTACCCAATTCATCAGATCGCAAGAGACGGTATAAGTAAAAGGTTTGGTATTGACAGAGATTAGCTTCCTACGAAACAGCCCTGTCATGGGTTGAGACTTCATCGCACTGAGACGACAGCAGAAGTGCAACAAAACAAAATTCGAATACATTTTAAGTTTGACAAGCTTCCTCGTATAAGTGCTTGATCTAACAAGCTTGAAGTAGATTAATTATAGCAACCAACAACAATGTTGTTCAGCCACGCTTCTTACGTTATTCCAACATGTTTGTTTATTAAGTTGAACACAATAGCAAGTTTGACAAGCTTAAAACAAGTGAATGACAAACACGTAGCAAGCTGACATGTTACCTGAATGTGATCTGGATGGCGAACGGTAATGGTTTGTCATTCTGTCATTGCAGGTGATTCAATATGGCGCTAACCCTTCACGTCGGATCGAGATTGTGCTGATGAGCTATGGTCGCAGTACAATGCTGATTACAGATCGGTTCAACGCGAGTCACTCTCAGAGACCAGAACAACCATATACAAAAAAAAAATTGAAGAAATTTGTAGAGACAGGAACTGTGCGCAACAGGGGACATACTGAACGACTGATGACTGCAACCGACAAAAACACGGTAAGGGCGTTTGTAGCAACGATTATAAAGAACCCTACATGCAGTACTCAACGAATACAGGCAATATAAGCTGATTTCAATCAGAGGTCCATATTACGGGTGCTATGTGAAAATAAGTGGCAACCGCATAAGCTGCAAATGTAAGAACACCGAAGTGAGGATGAGCTACAGAGGCGGTTACAGTTAGCGCAATGGACTCTAGAGCGGTGCAATGAAGATTCAATCCTTTGTGTGAGTTTTGTAGCGATGAGGTCCTTTTCTATGTCGACAGCGAGGACAATAAACAAAGCCATTAGTATTGGTCTGATGCTAACCCATCATCATGGACAGATAACAATACAGTGGTTGGGGGTGGGGGAGCAAGGTCATACGAATTGTTCGGCCAGCGTTCATCCATGGCGAACTGGTGAACGATACATAGACATACCGCAATTAAAATCCCCATCTTGGATTTAGGTCGAGATGTTTAAAATCCGAAGGTGGTCGTGTAACATAGTTTTAGGGTAGTTCGTTCCAAGAAATTCAAATATGAAGACTTTATCGCCTGCGTTTATTTGTGTAGGAGGTAGGAACCCTAAAATTAACATTTGGCTCCCTACATTATGTAATCAATGTGTCGTCATTTTGTCGCGCACACTACGTCATTTTCCCAAGCCTCACAGACCCTGCGTTTTTGCGTAACACAAGGAAGAGTCCCAAATTTACTAGGCCATGGACATGAGAAATGTCGATGTTCAAGGTAATAAATCCACGAAACTAGCAGTATGCCAGAAGGGAGGGATAATATTTTACGGATTATTTCTAGGAAGTGGTAGGAAGTATGTAGGCCAGCAGAACTTGAACATGTGGTTGCAGGAAGGAGTCAATGAATGCGGAATGTTCGGTGAATGAATTCTAGCTGGCTAAAACGAGTCTGCCTGTGCAACGCGGTTAGTGGATCTTTAATGATAGATAGAATATAGGAGTACGTGGACTGTCCGGGGTTAGGTATTTTATGGACATTATGAGGGCATATCTGAAATGTCCATAACATACCTAACCCAGGACAATCCAAGTACTCTCACCTTCTACATATTACCGACGACAAATCGGGTAAACTAGGTTGAAACATGCAGAAACGTCGTGATTTTAAATGTTATTTAACAGAAAATTGTTTTTCTAGTGGAAGTTCGCTGGATTACATAGTGTTGTGATTTCACAGTAGGTAATTAAACCCGAACATGTTTCCCCATTCATATGGAAAAGAGGAAACTGTAATCACGATGAAGCTTGAGAAGGGATATTTCCAGCAGTATCGGGTTACAAAACAAGAGACTTGTAGTGATTTCCCACACGTTCAGTTTTAATCGTACTGTAGCAGGAGTGACTGTTGTAAAACTGTTAGTGCAAAGGTCTTAGTGTGTAATGAGTATATGAATGAAGTATCAATTGTTCAACGTTCTTATGTACAGTCAGCGTCAAATGTTTGTACCCAGTCATAACATTTCTTCTCTGAATAAACTTTGGAATTGAGAGATCAATTTGAGTACAGTTTTCTGTAACATTAAAAAATTGCGTTCTCTTTAAGTTACAGAGAACGGAACTCAAATCGGTCTATCCATTAAAAAGTTTTTCGGAGAAAAATTTTTACAACTAGATACAACGCTGTTGGTGCTCACCGCACGTAAATGTAACAAAATAAATAAAATATTTTTAAAACTTAAGAGAATATAAAAATGAGATCATTGTATTTATTGTCACATGTCTACATATACATTCAAACCACGTTTATCCGAAACTCCGGTTTATTTAGAACGATTTTAATAAAGAAATAAATGCAAAGCTAAGAAAATGACGATGAACTTAAAAAGATATAGGAGTACGTACTACTTTCTTACCATCCAAATTTCTTATTAGAGTTTTTCCTGTGTAATGATTCTAGATATTTTAATGAAGGACTACTCTACAACAGTGATTCCCAACCACCGGGCCGCGGCCCGGTAACGGGACGTGACATCATTTCTACCAGGTCGCGAGAGGTTCTTCTGAAATTTGTCATTTTAGATTTCTAAGCCTTTTTATGAATAGTATTTTATAGTGGAAATATTGTGAGGAGATTAATCTTCGTGAACGACTGAACGTATCGCGGTTTGACTCTCCCGCGGTAAAGATCTCAAGAGGTTATATGAACTTCGAAGCGAAGTGGAGATGCTTCCAATTGATAGGAAAGGTGACATGTCCTATCATGTCCTGGATAATAAATGACTGGCATATCTCATCGACATATTTTATTACATAAACTAGCTTTATTACATACAATTTCACAGTTCAGATACAATATTTAATGTTTGGAACTAGATCAAATAATTCGATAACAAACTGATACTTTATACAATTTCAGAAAAAAATAAAGAAACGTCTCAGTTGTACTAAGATTATATTATGGAAGCACATGATTTCTACTTACAACATTCACTTTCAGATATTATTATGGCATCCCATTTGAAGACGCTGTTGTCATTTTAAAAGTATTATCCCGAAAATGAGTATAGTTTCTTCTTTGTTTTTCTTTCACCACATATCTTTGTGAGACTGCATTTTCTACCACGACTGTTTAAAAGGAAACCAAGAAACCGCCTGCAACTTTCTGACTGTCTCTGTTCGACTAAGTATTACTTAAGTTCATTCCAGAATTATTACAGAAAACAGCAACAAATGTCTTAATATTACTACAGAGATTGATTACTAATTTCAATGTGATTTTCTTGAAAAAGACGGCAATCCAGTGATGTCCACGCATTCAGCATTGGGAAGCTCCAGATGATTCTAGGCCAAAGAGGCGTTATCAACGGCAGAGAAAGCGCAATGTAAAGGTAAAGCACAGTCAGGAGTATAATCACCGGCGTACATTCAGGACGGGAAAAAGACCGTGGAATATATAGTTGAGTATTTTCCTCTACACAGGATGAAATCAAACATTACAACAAGTTGAGTTAGTTAACTACATTTTAACTGTATCATACAGGAAATACTGTGTAGAGGTATTGCATAAACTGTCCAAGGTATTCTTCATGGAGCTTCGTGAATTTTCCTAAAGTTGTGAATAGAATATGCCAAATTCTGGATTCATCGGAAATAGTTCCTATTTGTAAAAACAGACGGCAGCATTTAACGCCAACAAAAAATAACACTTCCAGTACCTTCCAAACAGATTTCGTTCTATGAACAAATCCAAAATAGATAAACTAGATGGAAATTCACTTAGTGAGCCACATTGCTGAATCTTGGGTTAGGGTTCGGCTCTTGGGTCTAGCCTAGAAAGACTGGAAGGATTGGAACCAACCTAACCAAGCTTACTAACAAAATATGAATGGGTAGATGTTGCCTTGGACGAAATCCATTTTTACTAACCTTTGAACGTCTTAAGCATTAACTCTCTGACGAGATAGTTTGTATTTATACCGAAGAAATCATAAATTTGCTAAGAGAATTTAAAATATTCGTGCAATATTGTCGTTCCAAGTTTTGTGGCCTAGTATAGTTAAAAGATATTGTCATATCTAATTACTGAATTTAATGTAAATAGTTTTAATGAACTAAGTTGGGATAGCCGCCGCGACCGGGACTCGAACCCGGATCTCCCAGTTGCCGGCTAGGAATGCTACCAATTACGCCACTACGGCAGAGCCAATTTTCTGTGTATATAGAATGTTCCTCTTGCCTAGACACTCTCCCAATTTTTCTGTGATAATTTCAACATTTACCAACACAAGGTTTATTGTGAAAAAGGTATTAAGATCTAAGTTGGGGTAGTTTATATAAAATAAAGTATGCAAGTTCTTCATTCACTTTTTTTTTTGTTATTAGCTAGTGCATCAAGTTACGATTTCTAGTAAACCCAATACATTAGCCTACGTCAATTGCCGATGGTAAATACACCAGGTAATTTCTAAAGGACTTTTAAAGACATCTTAAAATATCGCGTTGTCGATCCTAGCATAATTTAAACTGCTTTATTATCTAGCACAATTTTTTTGGGAAAATGACAAAATGTAGCACAATCTTTCACTACAGCTGAGGAAACCCAATGTACTCCCTCTGTCTCTCTTGCACACACAAGCAAACACACACACTGCTTATTTCGGAGGACAAGAAATCGAAAGAATCGTTCAGTAGGGACCGTAACTATGAAAGCAACCAATTCTTAACCTTTGTCAATGAGCCTCCCGAATATATATAAATAGTTATTAAAACATACAAATAATATCATTTTCTGTATCGTGTAAGACAAAACGAACGTGTGTTGGTTGACGGGAAACGAACCAGATTGGGTGTTAAACACCATAAAAATATGCTACCATGTCTGTAACTTACGCCCTAAACTGTTTATCTCTGATATTTTCCGATTTCATGACTTTCCACAAATTGTGTACGGAAATGAAATTGATTATGAGAAATATCTGCTTGGTACAAATTGTGTGTAGAATGCGAACTTCGAAATTCATTAAATTCTGTGTAACAGTTCTTTTTGTAAAAAGAAAGACAATGTACCGTTAATAATAATAATATTTTATTTAAGTGCTGTAGACGGCACTACTGCCAATACAGTACATTGAAGTTAATTTTACATATGTAATGTGAATATAGCATAACAAATACATAATTTTCATAATATGTATTAATATAAACATAACAGATGTATAATATATGGATCACTCCAGAAACAGGGCTTTTTGGCTGGCAGAATTTTTTTCAACTACTTTAAACTGTAAAGATATTAGTTTGTAGGAATCTTGGAGGCGTTTTGGGTACATTCTGAAGGTACTGAGATCAATACTGTATTATTTATTTATGCCATTGACAAAGTATAGACTAATTTCCATGGAGTTGATGTTCGTAAAGTTGATGTTTTTTACTTTCTTGTTTCAATGCTATTTACAGTAAGAATGGAACTCTACAATGAAATATGAATGAAGTGTTCAGTGTTTGCTTTCCTCATGATTATGAGAAACCGGAATTAAAATAAAATAATATGATTTTATTTGGAATTTTTGAATTTATTTTAATTCCTTTAGGCAACTATGGCTCAGGCCGTATGGATGATGATGGGATGAATTGGTGGAATGAAGAAAGTGGGAGGAAACGGAAGCACCCCGAGAAAACCCACGCACACGGTGTTTGTCCGGTCCGGTCTAACGCATGCAAAAATGGTATACAGTGTTGCCTGCTTCACACTTTTATTACAACTTTTTTTGTCAGTCCATGAAGGTGATGATTCGTATATTCGATTTAATTACGATACGTGTTTTGATCTAAATTATTCTGAAGAGTAATTGTGGAAAATTAACTGAAAAACTAAAAACAGAAACTGAAAACATGTCTCAAACATGAAAATGAAGGTGAGTTTCATTCTATGGAGGGATGTTAAGCATATTTGAGACTGATTAACGTAAATATTATTAAAATATGAAAGAGGATATAAACTGCTCCAGTTATAGAAGCAAAGACAGTAGTTTGGGGCTTATCTTTCGTGAGAAAGATACAATTTCACAAAATTCCTAATTTCTGGAGAATGGCTCATATAGGACACACGACAGATAAGTAAAAAGAAAGAAAATCACACATTGTCTGTCAGATGAAAATAATCATGGTGGATCAACCGAATACATCCCCTAGATCATTACACTCAATACAGAACCTTTATTATAATTGGTGACTGTCCTATTTATTACACCATTACAAAGATGTAATGAAACTAAAGATGCAATGAAACCGTCTTGTACGATAAGCAGGAATCTGTATGTTCAAGTTCTTCAACAAATATGTACGTTGTATTTTATTTGCGAAGGTATCCTGCTAGAAACATTGCTTATCAAGTATTTTCCTTCTTTTGGTATAAAGTAATACTTTACATGGTAATTGGTTTTGTTGGTGTAACTCGCAAAATAGGTTTTAGAGATGTTAACACACATTTGAATATACACACATTAATTTTCTACTTCTTTGATACTCTTTTGTACCGATTCTACATTTTTGGTATTCGTTATTCGGCCAATAAGTTTCAAATCATCTGCCTATAACAGAGGAGTGGTAAACAATTCCCTTATATCACAAATCGTTAACAAATACACTAAACAATAGCGGACCCAAAGGGGATCCTTGAGGAATTCCATTTGCCATTAATGTAGAAGAACTTACGACAATAATAATAATAATAATATTTATTTTAAGCAAAATAATGTAAGAATGAAGAACGTTGTATCCTTTGGTATAATTTCTGTTAAATAACATATTTTTGTTCCAGTAGCGGGTTAGTATTCTGCTGTTTGAGCGGGAAAGCTGTAATACACGCTATTTTCATATACCACCGAATTAATCAGAAATACTTTCTGTAAAATGGATGGGTGTCTCGGAGAAACCCATAATGGTTTTATGAAATAAATGCTGTATTTATTGAGAAGGTTTGTAGTTGAACACATGGCAAATAAGAAATGTAAGATTCTTGTCAACAGCATTTCTCTAGTGAAAATGTTCTTTTCTGTAATATTCTCGAAGCTTCATGATAATGGTTTCCTATTTGTGTTTCTGCTGTTATTAGTCATGCTTTTTGCTATTTCATACGTAGATCTTTAGCTGGGTTATGCTTGGAATTGCCTTGTTCTAGTTGGTAAGGCTTAGTTGTCTTAAGGTTATTTCGCTATCTCATTCACTTCAAGCTGAATCTTTGCTGGACCCACTTTTTTACAAAAGCGGTTATTTTTCCTCAAGAATTTTTGAAAGATTCTGCAATTGTTTCTTGCTTAGCTTGCCTATACCAACAGGCCATTATGAAATGAATGTGCCAGTTTTCTAGTCATTTGTTATTAGAATGAGATAAATAAATGTTTTAGGTCAGGACACATCTATCAATTCTATAGAATCTACAGTCGAGAAAATGAAATCTTGTAGCAAATATCTCAATCTACTTAAGGCCACGAACTGAAAATCTTTGCAAAGAAGAGAGAAAGGATCGAATCCTACTCAGTTGGATTATTCTGATTAGGGTTACATTATGTCTTTCATTAAAACCATGTACATATCTACATTGTCCCTTCAAGAGTAAAGATCGATAATAAATACAACCTCAAATACAATAAGAAACCAACATGTTGCAATTCAAGCGATACACACGACGCAGTAATCCGTTGGATAAGATTGATCCTGAAACATATGACCTACTTTTCGAAAATGATTGAGTCTAAAAATACATGAAAGCGTTCTGCGAGTAGGCCATACAGATTGCAGTGTGTTCATTGATGTTATAATCGTAAGTAGATTCACAACTCACGAAGATCTATCCGCAGCCTTGCACATACACGTATAAAAGAAACTTGTAGTGTCATCTTTATATATCATCATTTCCGATGTCTATTGCAAGATTTAGCACTTACACCATATCATTTCTTCTTTGAAGTATCTCCCGACTAGGTAAAACTAGCAATATATTTTTGATGACGTCGTTATTACATTGATACTTGATTAGGCTACAAAATACACATTTGACAAAACTATAAAATTACAGGAAAGCTCACTTATTAAGAAAGAAGATGGATAAAATATTTTTCATTGTTTACATGGTATCTATATTGGTTTCTCCGTGACATTTGGGGAATACAGACACACCAATTTGTAGACCAAATAATTCCGGCATCTTTTTCTCTACCATAGCCCGGTCTGAGTAAATAATGCCCAAAGGTCATAAATGAACTCAATCTATTCACTCGTCATGTTTTCATATTTTCTATAAGTGTCAGAACTAAGATTAAGAAGTAAGCAGTCTAATCTTGAATACTTGTTACCATACCGTCATTCGCTTGGAGGAACTAAGAAAAAACAAGGCAACATTTTTAGGAATAACAACCTAGAATTTTAATTGCAGACATTCTGAACGCTATGTTCCTAAAAAATGTTTCTGTCATTATCCTGAATGATGTCTACTAATACCTTAATACTGATCATAGGCAAAAGGTTTAAAATGATGTAAATGTTTGTGGAAAGCATGACTGCACATTACTGTCCGTTCCCCATGTACATTCTTTTAGTTATTTCTATAATTATAATAGATACAGAAAAGTAGCTGCGTTAATGTTCTGGAGCGTTGGAGTGTTCTTCTTTGTATGCTCTTACGTGAGTACCCTCCAGAAAGAATGACATTACACGGCTTTATAAATGTAAACTAGGGTGTGATGTTCATAGATAGTACAATGGTCTTGATATTTATATTTCTAGTTTTATATCTAAATAGTTATTCCTCTAAAAGAATTCGTTTTTGTATGTTGTTTTGTACCCAAATCATTCGGATGGCTTGTCTCAATGAACCATATGACTGTAATCGAATTATGGACAATAGATAGCAGTAAATGTTCAGCACCATTTCACTCTAACATGTTGTCACACCTCCTGCCTCGCTAACGGAATATAGTGAAATTCCTATCGATCTTCATTTGTTAGGTTTATACATAAAATTATTATAATTCTACAACTAGCAAACCAAAAAATAAATTACTTGTTTAGTTGAACCTATCGTCACGGCGTAATAAAATACGTATCCTACACGTGTAGAGCCTCGTGCTACATCAGCCTTCCAAGAACTCTTCGAGAAAAAAATATTTCAATCCTTAACAAGTGTCCGTTTACCCCTTGTGTCCATTTTACTCCAACGTACTATTTTATCTCTTTCCTTTATCCTCTGCCTCTGCCTGTGTTTCATGCGGTACATTAACACAACGTGCTCTAATTTTCTTCTTTTACTAACTGCACTTCTTTCACTCAAAATTTGTTAGAAATTTGTGTTAATTCGCTTGCGTGCATTAAAGCATAAGCATTTAAAATAGGTTGCTTATCTTGGAAACTTTAACAAAACACATTCCAGTCGCTCTAAAACTTGGATAGTTATCGACAGAAAGACATATGGTTTCAGAAGGCTTCCCGGCTTTATCTACTGAAGTCTAAAGGTTTCTAAATGCCTTTCGTTTATTGGATATCAGCAATATCAGGATTTTTAAAAATATTACTTCAGATTTTAGTGGTTTATATTCAGAAGATATTGTTACAAAATACGTAATTAATGAATTTCACACTTCATAAATGTTCACTACTAATACACCAACTAAAATTATAACACTTACTATCAATAAAAAAATAATATGAGATTTCTTAATCCTAACCACAATATGACTACCTTTTTGTATTAATTTTTCACTTTGTATTGTGCTGCCATCTATCAAGTGGGGAATATAGGTCAGTAGGAACATTGTATGTAGAATATTCGAGCAGTTTTCGTAACCGTTTCTTATTATTTTTTATCATGTGATCAAGATGGTGAACTGCAGTGAACAGAAAGGAGTTTGACGAGTTTCTGTCATATTTTTTATTGTATTCATTTGTTGATACATAATTAATTCAGTTGCATGTTTTATTAATAATACCCGCAGTAATGTGCCGAATCAATTAACAATCATCAATAGTTTCGTTAGAGTCAAAAGTGTACAACACAAAAAACTTTTGCAATTGAGTGTCTGAGTGGAATAATGCACATACCACAAAATACTATCTTGTTTTAACAGGAAAAAACATTTTCATGGAAATGCTTGTTCTTGTAAAATATTATGCTGAGAATTTATATCTACAGCATTCTCAGAAAGTAGAAGGTCTTCTAAGATGTATTCAGATCCTAGCTACAGGAAGCTAAACAAGGTATTATTTCCATGGTTCATAAAAACAAAATCAAGCTGAAATGCATTTAGCACAAACTTTTCATTATTCTACGTAGAAAACCATGATCTTATGGCATACATTGCTTAGAAATTAAACAAAATGAGATATCTTTGTAATTTACAAAAACAGTATCACATGGCTTTTGGTTTAAAATGTACGGATATATGCTATTGGTGAAGTGTCGTAATTACCCCAAAAAATAATGTCGGGATTGCCCTAAAACGCGTAATATTAGAAATACATTAATTCTTGGAATTTATACCATTAACTAAAGAAAATGAAACTACCTGTGCGCACACAATAATTTACCCCTTCATAGTGTGCAATGACTTCGAACTCCATGATCAACACTCCGTCATAAAAACTTAGAAGGTGAGTCTTCTATTTTAGATCAGGCTTATTTTAATCACGTTTTCTGGGCAACTTACGTTACATATATGATTCTCGTGCTTCACAAACACAACACATAAACTCATAAATCAGCTCAGAGCTTGAGTACACTACACTACACAGTTTCTCACCCTACTATTGTCTATATCGCAATATGAATATTGTAGAATCTACAATGTTGTAAGCTTAGAAGTGTCATAAATCCTCAACTGCCGGGAATCACTCAAATGACCCTATTACAATATATTTTTGTTGGCATCTAGTTGACCACTTATTTATAGCGGTTTGCATAATATTTATAACAAAAACATGTAATTTATTTCTTCATGTTTATCGGCTTGATAGTCCATATGATCGTTTCGTATACATAGATCGTAATAGCCCATTAGTTTGCTTGTACATAAATTTGATAGCACATAAGATGTACGTTTACATATTTCTTGATCTTTTCACTTTTTTCAATGACATGATAATCGTAACCACACAAAACACAACAAATAAATAACAAAGTAGAGAGCGTATCAATTCTTAGAACTTGGGATTAATCTTTGGCATTATTTAATATCCAATTGCGTAAACATTATACCGTAGAAACACTAATTTATTACTAATGTAGTAACATAAATAGTTTGGATTTTATCGAGTAAGTAGCTAATCTTAAGTAATTTAATTTTACTAACGAAATATAAATAGCTGAGTGCTTCCAAAGAGTTGAACGATAATATAATAAACAAAGTAGAAAATACGATTATTTAGTGAAACGTATTTAGTTTCCCATTTTACACAAATTTCAGATTTCCAGATGCTAATATTGTGTTACAATTTCTCGATCATCATCTTATTAAATCCAATGAAAGGACTTTGTATTAGCGATTTCTGAAGATAAATAACCATGAAGCGTAACAAAAATATATAAGAATAAATTAAACTTGTTAGCAAATGGAGAACGGGCATTTTGGATTTTTTTTTTATCTAAAGTTATTTCCTATAATTTTGAAAGGAATTTTATAACTGTTTCCGTTTAGGAGATATTTTCCGTGTATGAAGAGATCTTGACTCTGAATGGGGTGGTAGTGATGTAGTTCTTGTATTGAAATGGATCCAGTCACGGGAGAGCAGTATGTACATTGCTAAGTATCGCCACGGTCACATGGTAGATTCGGTAAATTGATAAAAACTTGACTAATTTTCAGGTGTTATCTTGTGAAGCATGTCGAATACAAATCAGTCTGATTATGACTCGGAGAAGAGAATACTCAAACTTTGAATGGAGCATGAAAGTGGGTGTCAGATGGATTGGGCACTTTAAATATGAATCTCGTTTCACTCGTAGCACCCAACGAATCTTCTTAGTGGGCCGGTACTTGCATTCACAGCAATAGTCACTTATGACCTGATCTATCTCTCACAACTGCTACTGTCTATTTGGCAACAGCGAGAATTAATTCAAACACACAATACCATTGGCGTTTGTTCGTGCATAGACCTCAATTTTGAATTTTATGTTGACTTTTAGTTATGCTAATATTTTTATTTGGTGTTAATTACAATAGTAAATTCTTAACTCTTTACTTCATGGAAGCCACATAGATGCACCATGTAATATAATGTTTATGTGTTGCTTTTCTTCTTCTATAGGTGTATGCATTTTACCCGTATGTGCATGTTAACGGGACATTAGGGCAATCTTTTTATAGAGTTTAGGTTGAAACACTGTTAGTACTACTGGCTATGAAGATTTTGTAATTTAGTTCTATTTTTGAACAAAAGAATAGGACGGGCAAGTTTTATGAATTCCTTTCTAACTTCTGGCCTTTAAATGAATAATAGAAAGCTATTTGTTTAAAATCTGTATTCAAATGCGTAATCAATATTATTGTTTGTATATATTGTGAGCTCTTTAATTTTCACTGACAACAAAGGAAGATAGACAATAATAATTTTGATCGTTCACGATGTGGCTGGCCTCTTGTTGTAATTCATGGATAAATGAATTGATGAATCTGAAAAGTATAGAGGCAAACTATTTTGAAACAAACATTTCACAATCGTAACTATAACTTACTTTTTCGTTCTAATCATGTTATAAAATTCCCTTTTGTAACTTAAGCTAGTAAAATTTTAATAACAATTCCATAACGTTAACATCTGAAAGTCTTTAGAAACATACCTTCTTCTTTCTCCGTCTTTTCCCACCTACGTGATGTCGATGTTTCTGATAAGTCTTCTCTAAAAAGCCTTGTTCTAAACTTCTTTCCCTGACAAACCTTTCTCTTCGAGATCATTCTTAACGCTATCCATCCATTTCCTCCTTGGCATCCCTCTACCTCCCTCCCATGTCTTCCACTTCCATTGCCCTCACTCTTCTGACTACATAGTCATATGTTCTCCTCATTACATGTCAATTCCATTGCAGTCTTCTTTGTTGTATCTTCTTAGATATCTCTACAACTTTGTTTGTACTCCCTACTCTCACATTTCTCACTCTGTCTCTTCTTGTTATCCTAGACATCCAACGTAGCATTCTCATTTCGGTGACATCTGATCTCTTTTCTTGTGCTTTCTTCTTTGGCCATGCTTTTGCTCCCTACATCATTGCTGATCCAACCACTGTTTTGTAAATCATCCCTTTATTCTTCACCGTGATTCTGCGGTCGCGGAGAACGCCACTTACTTTATTCCAATTCTGCCATCCCCTTGCATTCTTTGTGTTATTTCTGAGTCTAAATCGCTATTCTCAGTAATAGTTGAGCCTAAATATTTAAAATTTTCACTTTATTGAATCGTTTTTCTTGCAACATCACTTGTCCATTTCCTTCTCCGTTAAAATCAAGATACTTAGTTTTCTTTCTACTAAACTTTAAGCCTCTATCTTCCAGTGACTTAGTCCAAACTCTACTTTCCTTTCAAGTTCTGCCGTATTAGTATTGCACAGTACAATATCATCGCCAAACTTCATACACCAGGAGTCTTCATTTCTCACATCCTGAGTTATAACGTCTGTGATTACGTTGATGAGGTACGGCTTAAGGCTAAACCCTGGTGTAATTCAACCATAATAAGTATTTGGCGTGTCAATCCCACACTGCTTCTTAACTGAGTTCTGACTCTTACATACCTTGGATTATTCTTCCATATTTCTCCCTGAAGCATCTCCATTCTCCATATTTCCTAACGTGGTACTCGGTCGTAGGCCTTCTCTAAATCAATAAAGACCACATGCAATCATTTTTGCTTCTGATGTTTCTCCATAGTTTTCTTTAATATAACAGTTGCGTCCGTTGTATTTTTTCCTGGCATAAATCCAAATTGTTGTTGTTCTATTGATGTTTCTTCTCTTAATCTCCCTTCTATAATTTTCTCCCTAATATTCGTCGTATGTGACATTAGTTGGATTCCTTTATAGTTTCCTCAATCCTGTATATCTCCCTTCTCCTTAAAAATTCGTACAATAACACTATCCCTCCATTTAGTCAACACTTTTCTTGTTCATAGATTTTTTTGCACCAGATCCAATTCAATATCTATACCTTCTGATTCCAAACTCTTTCACGCTTCTATTGGCATGCAAAAGGACGAGTAGCTTTTCTGGTTCTAATTTTCTGTAATGCTTTTTCTACTTCGTCCCAGTTTATTCTTGGCGTCGGTCCAGGATTTCGAGTTCCGTCGCTATGAACTTTCCTAGGATTTTCTTCATTTAGGAGCGTTTCGAAACATTCGGCCCATCTCTCTTTAATCCTGTCTTCAGCGGTAGGCACTAATTCTTGGCCATTTTTAATTTGCCTAATGTGGGTAATATTCTTTGTTGCCTTGTATCTCGTTTCTGTTAACCTGTATAGTTTCTTCGCTCCACCTAGTGTTTCAGGTTCGTCATAAATTCATTCCAAGCTTGCGCTTTTGTTCTAGCCACTGCCCTCTTTGCTTCCTTATTAGCCGCTTTGAAGCTACATTTATCCTCTTCTGTCCCTGAAGCAAAATGCGCAGGTTTTGCTTTAATTGTGTGTGGTATCAGCGGAGTGCATTGCATGATATACTTCGAAGCTTTGTTCATTCAAGACTAGAGATGAATTACAATTTCTTCAAATTGAGTTGCATCAAACGTAGTCCTTCGAAGTGTAGATCCAGTTCTTACGATCTCATCTTCAATCGTTACAAGGTTATCGTTTTCACTGCACCTATACCTTCATTTCGTTTTGACCATGAATCTACGGAACAAAGATATGCTTTCGGGTAGGAGCGAATGATCATCATGACGTTAATTATTGAAGTAGCTATACGTCATGTAGCTATAGAACTCTTCTTGAAGATGAATGTGAGTAATTTTGTATGTTGTCAAATTCCTCGGGTCCTCTTATCAAAAGCGAGTTTAAATATAAAAAATTTCATTATTGAATGTGAACAGAACTTTGAAAGTAAATAATTCATACTTTTAAACTTAAGAAATCATAACTTCAACTGTTATTTTAATTTCATGTAATTAGAACCATAATAATTGTCCATTTAATAATGGCTGCTTCTGGAGTTACCAATTTGCCATGTTAGTCATATCAGTTGTTCAACCAATAAATGATGTACACGTATCTTGCTCACTTTGGATGCAATTATGATTGAGGGATTCTTCACAAGGTAAGTAAAAACAAATTTACACGAGGTAGAAAGTTGCTAATAGATTCAAAAAACATTAATATCCACTTACTCATATCTACTGTAGTTTAAACTTTTTAATATTACGATTATAGGAAACAAATTCTGAGTTCTTACTGCCGTCTGATATCTATCATGTATCTAACAAGTAACGAAGGCATCAGGAATTTTTTGAGCGAAATTGTCTCCGTGGAAGGGGATACGAAATTTCAATAAAACGTTCGTAGAGGTTTCAGTTACGTTCTAATGTTCGTATTTTACTAATCGGGGAAAATGCATTACCTATTAGTTAACATTACCCGCATAACTTACAAAAATTATTAACCTACTTTTAACTCACAATAAAATGTAATTATGTCGTAAACTATACAAAAAATTAAAGGTTCCTTAAGTCATTAAATATAAAGTTTCTCCAAATGTGTCTACTTATTTACATTATTATTTTAAAAATAATATTTATTGTTAACGGAGGAAAGCCTTAAAGAGACAGTAACTTTAAATAATACGTCTTCTGCTATCTTTATCGCATGCATTTAGCTTATTTTCTCGATACACATGCAAAAGAATACTACATATGGTCAAAGGGTCCTAGAAGAGGGAGTACACAAAGAAACAATGTTCACTGATTTGAATCAACCTATATTATTTCAAATGTTATCATGCATTAGGCAAATAATTTACCAAGCACATAGAAAACCTTGGCTTAATAGATATATCAGGCATAATAAATCAGAAGTATTGCTTGAATTACTTATGTATAATCATAAATATAATCACTTTTAGTATAATCATTTCAAATCGACTAACTTGTATTCTCTTGAGATGATTGATAACGGACCAATAATCAGAATCTACAAATTCCAAAACATTGACAAGCTAATCTTAGAACCTAAGTATTGAAAGTGAACATTAAAAAAAAGATTTGGAAGTAACCACGTTAAAAATCGAATAAGTTATGTTCCTAGTGAGAAATTATATTGACTTTTTAATCTGGAATATGAAGTCTCGTTCAGTTAATAACGTGTTTGCTAATGACAATGATCTAATACATTTCTATCATAGACTTAACCACTCATAATTTTACTTAATAATGCTTTAAAGTATATGGAACATCTTCGAGCAGCTCCTTGTCAACTAGCAAATAGCAGCTTCACCAAAGCAGCTGAAATTAATATTCGTAATTTTACGATGTGAAACGATGAATAAAACATTCTTTACATTTTAATGGTGATTTGGAATTAGTTTGGAGTAAGTATAATGGAAGAAATGAAGGTCGTACTTGTAATTTGCTTTTCCAAAATTGAGCTTAGTCAACATTTGGGCAAAATCGAAACGATCAATCGATGTTTTGCGTATAAGCATGGGATGTCTATTCCTTAAATTATATATTTTTGTTGTTCTAAATATATCAGAGTAATGGCTTAGGAAACCAATTGTTACTCTTTCAAAAATAAAACATTCATATGTGACCTTTCCTTACATTTAGCAAAGCGTTGTCGCCCTACATAAACAGTCTTGCTAGAAAAATTTCTTGAAAAAGTTAAGAATAGAAATAAAACTGCTTTATCACGTATAATAATTATTAAAAATGTGTAGTATTTTATTGAGCAATAAAATTTCTTAAATATAATTCACTAGAGCTGGAATATTTTGGGTAAGATAAATAAGTTGATGAATAATTAGCTTCAGTGAAACTCCAAGCTCCCTCTGTTGTTATTATTGTATATAGAGCATGTAATTATGTTACCAAATTACTTATCTTAAGCATGTACTAGGGTAGGAAAATGTTTTCTTTCGATTAATAGTCCAATAGAAACATGTGTGATACCCAGAACAAATTGGAACCAAGAAAAGTATTGCACACTGCAAATCAGTATTGCTTCTCATACAACATGCTTAAAATCAGACAAAATTCGTTCTAATATGATCCATCTAATATGTCCCCATAATAGTTCCCCAATTTGAGACGGTGTCATTAGATCGTTATAGTCCGGAAACCAGTAAACTCCACGTGCACCCATTTAGTCCTTAGGTACCAATAAATAGTATAGGGGTATGCCATTACAAAATTAATTTACTCGCAGACACAATATGGCCTCATGTTTTGAAGATGACGTCAGTGAGGTGACCATCGTTTTTGTGTAATCATTCCTGAAGCTACACATATCTTGAAAACTATTGAACTGAGAAAGGCCCTTTCGACTCAAATTGTAGCAAATTTAGGCTTCTTTAGTCGATAATGACTACTTTTTGTCATACAACTAACCGGTCAGGAGATATTTTCTGATCCAAACATATCGACGTGTGTTTCCAACGAATTCTACAAAAGTACCTAAAAATTTGAAACTATTGGACTAAGAAGAGGTAACCTGCGCTAAAATTTTAACACATTTACTCTTTTTTAATATTGGAATTGGCCATTTCTACCATAAAACCCAACCTTTAAGAGATGTCACTTGAAAAGCAAGAATAGTTCGAAATTTTAAAGTTATTTCAATATGGCGAAGGGCGTGGCGGAACTCCAAGGTACAATGTACAGATTGACTGTACTAAATATAATACTCAGAGGCCGCCATTTTGAAATTGCAAAAATAAATGTCTTTCTATGATCGGAATTTTTCGGATTTTGAGTATGAAGTATTCTTGAGTGATGTTATTGGTATAACGTAGGAGACTTTTTGGATTCTGTTTGTTCTAGGTTTAATGGCAATTCTATCGCACTATAACTGGAGCCTAGCACAAAGTGCATTCACTTTGACCATGGCGACCACAATAATGGTTTTCTTTACATTCACGCATGAATCATTTGTAGCAGGATGTTCAGATAAAATTTTCATCTTTGGAACACAAAAGGCGCAATAAAATGTTGAAAATGAAAAAAGATGCAAAAGGGAGAATGTATTCATAAGTCGTAAAAAGGAAAGGAACGTACTTATAAATGAAAAACAGTAAAACATATCCCACCTCGGTAGGTTATGAACCCGCTACCTCTGGCCAGGTATCCAACGCCTTATCCCCTCAGTCAACAGGCCAACTGTAACAGGACTCCTTCGAAATTGTATCTTTCATCTCGTCAGGTGCTTAAGAACAATGTTCGAGTATTTCTTATTCATGTTATTACTCCTGACGTCTTGTGGTATGCATTTTGTAACTGAGAAACGTTTTCAGGTTTTCTGTTGTCATTTCAAATTAAACGGGATATATTTCATCGTACGGCTTCGACTTTTGATAAGTTTCCCGGTTACAAATGGTGCAGAACAAACATAACTGGTAGCCATGATGCATTGTAAACCACTCTAAAGGGATACGAGATAGCTCTTTCAACTTTGAATAATAAATTACATCCATAAAGCATTGGAATTCCATCTAAAAAGATCACATTTTCTATCCAAAGCGAGAGCGCTTCGTTATAAACCACACGTTTTGATTGAAAATTCTACTGCAACAGAGTGGTCCCTCTTTCCGCTCTAAAAAGATTAAATATTCCGCTTCTCTTAATTTAATATTTTCAAAATAACTTCATTTTGAGCTGAACATTTTTAATGCAGCCCTAGGCCTCTTCCTGCTTAGTGAATTCGGCTCGCTGAAAAAAAATGTTTGAGACTCCTGTTTTATAGAATGGTACTAAAGGACTTGAGGACTTAACAATGTTATAGTCATTTTCCGCGATGAGCTGAAACAGGAACGTTATAGTAGAAACAATGAGACAGACATGTTATGGGTCTCTCTAACGGCTATACGTTATGTTGAAACAGAATCATGAAAATATTATTTACATATCGCTTAATGAGATTTCTATCACATGAGGAAAAGACATCCCATAGGCACTTGTTCTTGAAGTGTTTTTAAAATGTTTCAGTTCAGAATAGTCTCAATATGTGTTAATTGGTCAGGTACAGCATTCAGACTCTAGTACAGTAGTGACGGAACCTCTGATACTTATCAGCAAAACGAACAGATTCAGTATAGAAGGAGTAGTTGTTGCCTACACAAACAAATAAACACAAAACAAATACGTAGAGGGTTTAATTTTATTTCTGTTAGTAATTATTATCCAACAATTTATTTATAATCCTTGTCCAAGCCAGCTACAATGAGCGCCTTGGGCAAGTGTGATACCCCTACCAAGAGTAGATAATACATAACAGGACATGCTACAATTATAGTTACGTATATTTATCATATATTTTAGAAACATTGATTCAGCAATTTTTAGCTGGAAATAAATATAGAATATTAAAAATAATTTTAAAGAGATGTTTTCAAAATTTAGCATGTCTTATTATGGGGGACTGGTAGCCTTGAATAATAATGATCTGAACTCAGAACGTTTGTTAACTAACTATTCGAATAAAATAACGTAAGTGGATGGACAAGTCGCTACTAATAATGTTATCTCGACTTAAACTTTTTTAGCTAGATTTCTAGATTTGAACTTTGAAAAGTCAATGGAAAGTACCTTTTTCATCACCATGCAGTCATTCCTATCATGCATTTATGCGTCAAATTTCTAGTCTCAAGCTCTGATTTTATAATTAAAACATTTCTATTCTTAAAGTTATATTTATATTATTAATATTTCAGCAGTTGTGCAGGCTTTCCACCTGATACTGCGATCGTCATATGACAACAATTGAAGACCTGAATTGCAAAAGACCCTAACTCCACTTTTTTCGAATTTTCATTTTTCTGTTCGTTTGATATTTATGTTAAAGTGGCTATTCAGTTGCATAATATTACATGCAAACTCTAACTAGAAAGCCTTTTTTCTAATATAAAATAATTTTGGCTGAATAGAACTGTTTTTGTTCCTCCTGAAAAAACATTCCAGTGGACCTGGGATGTTTTGTAATTCAGGTCTTCAATTATATGTAGTTGAATATCCTAGACTTATTTGATGTCAGATTAGAGAATTCCTATAGCTACTACTGTGCAAATATGGCTTTCTAATCTTTCCAATGGCCTGTTGTGGATATCTTAGAAGCGTTTCCCAGAAACTAACTTGGTTCAGATACGATACTCTTGAGAAGGGACTGGCGCAAATGTGCCCTGAGTAGAGGATGATGGTGAGAGTCAAAATGACAAAGTGTGTTATGTCTATAGAGTCAGTAGGATGAAGAATGGACGCTTAACCGAGTTCTTGACCACGTCCATTTTATTGTTCCTCCAATATTGAAGACATTTTTTCATATCTCATCATTCTACACTTAATGAGCAAATGGTGCTAGATATTCGCTTGTATTTTTGAAAAAAAATTTGTGAAAATTAAATTATTATGAAGAAACAGAGGCGGGGAGGCGGTCTTTCATTTGACGTCGGTGTGTTAACATAACTAAATTATTACATAAGTCGTCACTCAAATAATCATTAACAGTATAGTAACCCTTATTTAAAAACAAATTGAAAACCTCAGATTTAAATGTATTTATATTTTGAATACTCTTCAGGTAATTCGGTAGTTTATTGTACAATCTTGTACAAAAGGAGTAAACACAAGAACAAGTAGTACCAACATTTTGTCTGTTTGGGAATATGTTTCTGTTTTGCCTGGTATTATAATTGTGTATATTTGTCGTGTAAGTAAAAAAAAGTAACTATTTTTCTTTATAAATATTACGCTTTTATAAATATATAAACATGGAACTGTTAGAATCTTTTCAGACATAAACATGTCTTTACATGGTGTGCTAGGGCTCATGTTAACACTTATTCTAACAACCTTCTTTTGTAAACGGAAAGTGTTTACACTAACAGTGATGCACCCCAAAATATTATTCCAAAGCTAATAAGAGCATATAGTTTTGGGTAACATAATGAGATCAGAGTTTGTCGGGAGACTGTACATTGTAATCTGTACATGATGATGCAGACACCATTGAGTTTTTTAAATTAAGTTTGAGTATGTGATCATCCTATTTAACTTTTCGTTCATAGTTACACCTAACAATTTGCTTTTAGTTCATAGTTACACCTAACACTTACTATTATGGGTGGAAATGTAAACGGTTCGTGGGAAAGATGAAAATATAGGATTTTTGATTTATTAACATTTATGTTCAGACTGTTTATTGCAGCCCACTCAATTAATCTCACAGTCATTGATTTTAAGTTGCTTTCTGCTTCCTGATGAGTGTTCCCAGTTACTAAAACATTTACATCATCAGCGTACTAAAACTACATTTTCTGATTCTATGAATTGAGACAAATCAATGATATACAAAAGAAATAATATAGGTCCTAAAGTAGAGCCCTAAGAAACACCCTTGTTAATTTCAGGAACTGACGAATGAAATGCCATACTTTTCTCATTAAGAGTCCTAAATATTTGTACTAGGGGCTCCATAGTCTAGTGGTTAGAGCGTTGGACTTATGTCCGTGTGGTCCCGGGTATAGGCGACTAAAATATGACTAGAGAAAACCCGTGTTGGCTGCCAATTAAAGGCTAAGATGAGCATTTTTGCAGATTAACTACGCGTTATTTTTTATCTCCTATGACAGAAGCACAAATTAGAAAAATTATGACTGGCGGCAAGACAAACAAAAAGGACCTAAACGAAAAGGAACATCGGGATCAATCCCTATCTATGAGGACAACATTTTTTTTTAAATAAAAAGAATAAAGAATACTGTCCGGAAAAGAAAGACCGAAAAACGGGACAAAAAGACGAACAAGAAAAGAAAAGAAAAGTGGAAGGGCGTAATACAGTCATTACACGGGTTCAATTCCCGGCTGGAGTTCCACTTTTCGGCGTCCACCCAGCGTCGTGAGGAAAACTGGGAGCCACGTGAATAAAGACGTGACGGCCAATCGGTCTAGAAAGCCCCTAATAAGTCTGTTCGTGGCTAGGTGACGGCTGACCACACTGCCGTCACCGAGGTGGGCGCGGACAGATGGCGTTGGGGCAGGCTCAGGACCTATCGGTCTGTAACGCCAGTGGTTATTATTATTATAGATATTTGTACTATCTGCTTTGTTACTTAAGTACGATAAAATCCAATAATACGATACACCTTTGATACCATGCTGATAGAGTTTTATTAGTAAAGTTAAGTGATTCACGTTGTCAAATGCCTTTGAAAAGTCTATAAATACACCTATGGCATGTTGGCTTTTATTTAAGGTATCTGAATTTTTTTTTATGGAGTCAAATAATGCAGTGTCTATAGATTTTCTCTTCTGAAAACCATGTTGGTAAAGAAAGAGAGATCAATTTGTGTGTGGAAAGAAAGTTATTTAAACGTATCAACATTGCGTATTCAAATATTTTTAAAATATTGACAAAATAGAAATGGGACGATAATTCCATATCTGTAAAACTTCCTATCCTGTGTAAGAGAATGATTTTAGCAATTTTTAGCCTGCTTTGGAAAACACCTGACTCAAAAGAGCTATTTATAAGGTAACAAAGGTGGTCGCCAATTAAATGTATACATTATTTAATAACAACCCATTTCATCCAGACCTGTTGAATTTGTATTGGACAACTTTTGAATATGAGTGTATAACTCTTGTACTGTAACTGGAGTTAGAAACATACATTGCTCCAATGAAGTTATTTAAACACCTGATTTCACGTTGTACGGAGACGGTTTTCGAAAGTGTAGCTGTGTTAAGAAATGTTTATTAAATGCTTCTGCGATGTCTTTGGGTTTACTGAGTACCCTACTGTCAGTAGATACACAACGAATTTCATATTT
>JAGDQP010026957.1:0-24352 GCA_022664845.1 Lepisma saccharinum
CAATACTCGTAGCTGTAAGGACACATTACTGAACTGCCTGTCGCTGGGATATTTCTGTGCCCAACTAGACAAGTTAAGGGTTAAAACAGAAATGTTAAAACTATAATTGTTTTATACAAAATAATGTAGTTTTAAATTCTCTGTAGCGTGTTGTAAATATATGAATTTCATTGATTTATATATAGTCTGTGTTAAGTCGACTCATAATATTCTTGACTACGCTTAATGTCAAATCTGCACTGTTAATAATAAATCCTACAAGTAGTTATAGAAAGAAGAAATAATATGTATTTTCCTTTTGATGTCACGTATTTTTTATACATGCAATCTCAATTGAATCGATATTATAAACTTCTGGGCTGTCCGTAGGGTCTGTATTTTGATTTATAGTTTAGATATCTGACATTGTTTGATTTTAAGTTTAAATTGAGTTTGAATTAATGTTTAAAAGATATTGTCAATCAAAATCAAGTTGATGGTGATAGTGAGGCTAATATTATTAATAAGAATACGTGTGGGTTGGGACATTGGTGTGGGGTTAAAGTAGTTTGTAGGCGACCATGAACTCCATTTTAACCGTGGTTAACTTGAAAACACAATTTGGCTCTGTTTAGTTGATTTGTATTTATGAAACTCGTCTAGTTTGAGGTATGAAGCTCTTACCGCCCATACAATTCATTTTATCTTATCGTATGAAGCTCTTCTCCGTGGAAGCATAGATTGATCTGTGATATGAGTTTGAGTTGTTCAATGAGTTTTGGGTATTTATTTGTATATTTGTGCACTTTGTCGTAAAAGTTAGCTGCTTTCTATTTGGCTAGGAGCTTTCGTTTTCATCCGATGGTTATTTATACTCATAAGCTTTTATATTTTGTGCATGCAGATTATGAAGGTGGCAGTGCAAAAGTTTCTTCTTAAGACCCAGGGATCAAACAAAATTAGCCGTTCTATATCATTTCCTTTTTGCACGTGATACAGAAGTTTGGGTTGAATGTAAAGTTGTACGAATGACTAGGATGTGATTCCTCACACTTGAAGCATGCTGGTATTATTTGGACAGGTTTGTTCTTTGTGATTTTGGAAATATCTTCGGCACGGAAAAGGTCTGCCTCTACTTTATAACTGAAATATCCGATAGTAATGAAGTTGGTTGTTCAGTAACTAACCAAAGTAGAATCTTTAATTTATAGGAGAAGCAAAGGTAGTGCTTCTCCGCTATCACCCCTAATTCTGGTAATGGGGTAATTTAAATATTTTCTTTTAGTGCTTTCTCAGTTCGTCAATTCTATTATTGGTGGAGTATCCTTAATAATACAAGTAAATGTGGTGTTTGTTTTACGTTGCTGAGCTTCAGATCTATTTTTCTTCAAAGGTTTTCAGTTTGGCCTTGTGACCAAAGTCTAACTCTTTGAAGGCTTTCGAGAATCTATTGTTTTATGAGTGTGTGTTGATTAGTGTCTGACTTCTTGCGAGTATATTGGGATAAATCAAGATACATATAGGTTTGAAGGGATCTTATTATTAGTAATTTTGTAGGAATTGCAATTAGATGACACATTTAGAACGCCTGAGGACTCAGTTTTAAGAAAGGGAAAGGTAAGCTCAAGCGATTATAGACGTTTTTACACAATAAAATATATGACAAACTCGATTCGTATGTGTGATAAATTACTATACTACAAATTTTGTGATACCGGGTGGCATTGCCGTTCAAGCTTTTCTTGTGTTATACATTTCTGCCACACACAAACATTTAAGACTTTAATTATGCTATAACAAACGTAATCTCATAGGTTTAGCTCCGTCCCGTCATCTACTGGCGTGCAAGATAAGTTAAAACTTGGGTCAATATAAAACTTACTATTAGGTTATAAGGAAAATCAGTTTTGGATAAATGTTGTGCTTCAAACTAACTGTAGGCTCATAGTAGTATTTTCGTAAAAATGAATAATTCAATACAAATTACTGAGACATATTACCTGTTGTTCTATCAAAAACTTATTTTTATCTTGTAAGTACGAACAACTAGGAGATATGATCACAATCGGTTTTGACATTCTTAAAATATTTGAAGCTTCCCCTAGAATGTAAACATACATTGTAAAAGGTTGTGCTTTTACCGTAGCCTTGCTTTTTATCTGATTTTAGAACTCAGTTTTTCATTTTTAGAACTGTCACAGAGTTTTATCCGCATTGTTCGTCTGCTTCTATGTGACTCCATGAAAATTGTTCTAATAATAACCCATCCGAAATACTTAAGATAAATCACAGCTGACAGCAAAGGTCTTAAACAGTAGTGCACAAAATTATACGGTAAATACGATTGTTCAACTTCGCGTTAAAATATGCGATTCAGAAAATAAAAAGAGGACAAAAAGAGACTAATATTGAATGCCTTGAAACAATTGTTCGTATACGCGGATGATGTAGATTTCAGAGGGGACGATATAGATGCACTACAATGTAACACCGATGCTTAGTAGTGCGATGAGATAGGTCAACAGGTAAACATAGAGGAAACAAATTGCATGATAACAAGCCGAACACAGGGAATGAAGGAAGTAAAAATATAATAATTGGTGATGAGATCATGGAAAAAGTACACAATTTAAATATTTGGGAGCATACGTAACAAACAAAAACGAGGTCACAGAAGAAATAAAACGTTGCTCACTTTCAGTCAACGCATGATTCTATTCAGTCCAAAAACTCTATTAATATCAAGGAAAATGAAATTGAAAATATACAGAACGTTTATTCTGCTAGTAATATTTTACGGTTCCGAAAGTTGGAGTACGACCCTAGCAGATGAACAGAAATTACGTGTGCTTAAAAATAAGCTTTTGAGAAAGATATAGGGCTGAAACTGGACGAGATGACTGAGGAATGGAGAAGACTGCATAATGAAGAACTTTACGTCTCACCCAATATTGTAAGAAAAATGAAATCCCGACGACTAAGGTGGACAGTCCATGTAGCTTGGATGGGGGGGAACTAATATTATTTCCATCGTTGTAGGTAAACCGGAGGGAAAGATATCGTTAGGAAGACCGAGACGACGTTGGGGTGGATAATATTAGAAGGGATATTCGAAATGCAGGTGTCCGTGATGAAAACTGACTTGATATTGCCTAGGATATAATCCAATGGCAAACGTTTGTTACTGCGGCGATGTACTTGCGAGTTCCATAATCCACAGAGTAAGTAAGTAAGGTTTGTACACAACTCCGATTAATAAGTCCATAGTGAAAGTAAGCCACTCTTAGAAGTGATATTGCACCTTGCATTTTCAATATCGAAACAAGTCTATAGAATACGATTTTATTGTTCGGGAATAATGGTGGTATGATTTGTACCACTGCAAGCGATGTCAGAAATTCCTTGCAGCATCATAAACATATTGACTTGAACTTCCCCTTGGAATTCAAAGCTATGCAATTGCCGACGGACAGTGATGATATTCGCTTGTGTCACTCGCGATGTCAATCAAAGTTGCATATTATTTCTTACAAAGCCCTACATTGGGAGTTTACTTATGTCTGCAACGCCATTGATCTTGGTCTGATTGGGAGCTTCATAACTTATCCATTTCAATATAATATAAGTTATGGGGACTTGGATGAAACCGCACTGATGGTATAATCCAATTTGTGAACTGCAATATTCATGGCCCGTTCGATACTACTAATAAGCTCATGTCGAACAATCTTACCTAAGACTGATATTGTATATTGGGGAGGGTGTACACAATCAGCCCAATAACGGGTAATGCTATGACCTTTGCCTCTTGCTGCATGAAGTACGCGACCCGACTTTCTTCTCGAATCCAAAAACTGTTAATGGAATGCTTCATCCTACATACCAGTCCGCATGTCAGGGGCTCGGTTTATTGGAGGATGACGGACACTAGAACTCCTCCTTAGATTGATTGATTCTCCCCACAAATTGAGCTAACTCTTTACGGTCATGTTGGTGTTTTGTCAATTGTCAAATCCTGTGAATCTTTGGAGAAAATATAAAAATAGTCTCACTTAGGATACAAGTCAATAAGTGCTACGCAGTTACAAAGGAAATGTTCAGCAAACAATGGACACTCTATATAACATGAACCTCTCAATGATTGCATACGTAGTATTCTATTTAGGAGTTCTACATTTATCAAAATATGGTTTGCCTGATCCGAAAAGGTCTCGAGGAGATATAGCTAACAGAAACTATTTAAGGGAGACCAGCTACGACATACAGATATACGAAAGTCTCAGATAATGAACACTCCTTGACAGATGAAAAAATTGATGTTTATAATCAGGTCCTTCCTTGCAGTATCATTGCTGCTACGTTGTTGGAGGGTGGAAAGACTTCACAAATTACTTCTAAGCTTCCTTTAAGTTTGATACATACAGGGATCCTACATGTAACATCGCAAAACAAAGTAACATTACCCAAATGTTCGTGATTGTAAACTTATTTTTGGGACCAAAGTACTATGTTACATAAAGGAGGTTTTGAGGCTCTTAGCAGAGCTCTAAAAATATCACGGAAAACTATGGAGTTATGGGAGATGTCATCGTTCTATTGGCTAGAGATTTCCGACAGAATTTGCCGGTAGTTCCTAGAGGAATGCGTGGTGATGAAGTAAAGGCGTGCAGCAAATCTTCATACTTATGGCCTATTATCAACAAATTATGTCTTAAGAAAACATGAGAGCCCGCATAAGTGGTAACATGGCGACACGAACATTTTCTAATATTCTTCTCAAAATTGGCGACGGAGAGTTTCCTACTTTATCTGATCTGAGACATAAGTTTAGTCTCGATAGAAAGGAACATTATTTAGTAAAAGGTAAGGATAAGAAGAACAACCTGTAAAAATTCCTGAAATCTACGTTAACGAAGCCGCGGGCAACAGATAGTGACGTATATCGTGTAGACAATTTGGCCGCCAAGTACAAGACTGGTTTTAGAACAATAACTTGGTTTCTAATTAGATGGTCTCATGACCAGACGCTGTAAGTCAACCCTTGAATAAAATGAGAGAAAATATTATTGCGTTATAATGTGGTATTTGTTTCACTTCAAAATAATCGAAGTTATTTGCTGTTATCCGTCTGACAAGGAGAGTGAATCACATGGGCTCAGCAAGTTGAAAACATTGGAAACTCTTATGTAAGGGATATTTAAGAATATTACATGAAATTAAAACCTACGTAGAAAGAAGCAACACTACTGATAAATTCAGTTTTCTCACTTCTAAAAATAATTTAAATCTATTCAGATAATTGAGAAGCTCCTTGAAGTCGAAATGTTTGAAATTATAATTTGTAATTTGTCGGCTCGTGGTTTTGTAACGACTTTTAAAATTTAAAAGTCAATGTTTTGATGTTATGAAGTTGAGTTTTCAGATATCTACAACAGTTTTTTTTTCCTCCCAGTGTCCAAGCAACTTTAATATGGTTGGTGCAAGCCTGTATCAATTCTTGAAACATCTAGATCTCCGAAATTATTTATACTACTACACGCACTATCATTTATAGAGACTGCTTCTAATTAAACTTTCCAGGCATAGTATTATGAGAGTCTTCTGGGAGTACTGAAAAGTTTAATTTAGTATTGAATGCTATTTTGTGAAAGCTATTTGTCTTTTCGAAGCTATTCAGCAACTTATTTATTTCGCTCGACCAACACATTTTCGTCTCATTTCTAGCGAACGTCTAGAATACGAGCTGTCATCTACGTTCGGTGAAGATAAATATCTATTTTTCTAGTTTGAATTTAGTAGAGGGTTCGGTTGAGGAACTTAGTGGATTTGGTTTTGGGAGGATTTGGTTTACTATATTATAAGATTATTGGTGTCTGGAATATTTAAATTTAAAAAAAAAACAATAATTCAATACATAATGTGAAGTATTCTAGAAATTGAATCTTAATATTTTAGAATAAAATCTGGGAATTTCGAGTTTGTGAAAATTAAAATATATTTATTAGCTAACTTCAGTATTTGTTTTACCTAAAGAATACTTGTTAAAGGATTGAGTAATTTGACTATTTTCATTTAAATAGAATTTCACAGAGTTTTCTGAAATGACTGATTGATTAAATAAATTAATTACGCATAAGTTAAATATTTTTAGAACTTAACTGGTTCCCCTCTTTTTCAAGTTTTCATTAGAATCTTGAATTGATTTGGGGGATTTATTGCATTAATATTTAAGAGCAAAACTGAATATAGACAAGTACGGAAGACTTCCACGTTTAATTTGAACTCATTTTTTTAATTGATTGTATTGATACTGGTTGTTATGCAACTTATTATGTTATTGTTTTTGGTGTATTATGCTTTTTGCATGGTGTTAATTATTGAGATTTGAAGCATATTGGATCATTATCGGAGTATTTGTTTATCTTTTCAGATTATAATTGTTCTGCTAATCTATATTATGCTAGATACGAATGAACAATTGTTATTTGGAGATGCATTTTGTAAAGTTAAATGAGGAACATGTTATAATAAACGGATATGAATGGAACCAGGTTTTCATTTGATGATTTCTGCTTACAGTTAGAAGTTAACCATCGTTTCTCAATCCATATAGCCAGTTAGTACATCTTGTGTATCTCAATTTAGATTTTTTCCTTCGATTTTTCTACCTAATTTCTAGCAGAGGTTGCAACACGTAGTCATTCTAATAAAACAGATTTTAAGTCTTATTTTTACATGTACATAAACTACGAAGTATGATCCTTTCAGCTTTAAATTTCTATATATAAGCGATAATGCTTTTAAAAATAAGGTATTTTATTTGCGTCTAATGAAAATTAAACTTCTATTTAACATCCTTAGTCAAGGATCCACACTATACCCCGTAGAAATTTTGATCGCATATTTGTGTTTCAGACATTTAGGAAATTCAGACAAAACTTCAGTAGTCATCATGATTTTAGCGCGACATTTTTGGTGCATCTTTTAAAATTGCGGATTAGTATAACTCATTCTTAGCTCACGAACCAGAAGGGTTATGGTTTAAAGCTCTGTGAAGAAGTGTACGTTTTTAACCGAGAATCTCAAAGAAAGCATTCCTCTTGAGTCAGAGAATTTAATACAAAATTTCTTCAAAACGTTGTCATGGATTTTTCAAGTAAAAAATATATATCATTTAAATGCTGAAAACTAGTTTGTAAACAATATAAATCTGAAACCAAGATTCTGAGAAATGTATATTAATTCAATCAAATGATAAGAAAAGTAAATATCGCATAGGCCTATGCTCGTATATAAAGCGCTCGTGCTTTTACCAAAGCTACGCAAAATTTTTGGGGTGTTTATTCTATACAGGAAATATTTTAAAAAAATGTTTCTTGATTGTGAAACAAGTTACGCCCACTTCTAGACACAAAATACGGTCGTGATATTACTCGTAATTAAGATATCTGATTTATACTATGTTATATCTTTGATTTCTATCAATAATTTGTTTTAAAATGTACTGTCGATCGTCCTTCTTTAATTTCAATTAGTTTATCCAGTGTACAAAAGATGACCTTGCTTCTTATTTAATACACATTTAACTTACAGTAATTTTCTTACCTCATTTAACTGAACGAGAAACCGGAAATTGTTTTCCACAATCTGATCGTAAAATATATCATGCGCGTTATACGTGATAGTTCGTTTTAAACGAGCATTTATGTTATAATTAATAGTATGCATACCTAAAGAAGCGTAGTAAAATAAATAAGGTTTACTTTATTCTATTCGCTATAATTTCAATTACGTTCTAATTTCCTTATAACGTTTATATTGATATCTGATGTGCTTTATAGGTAGAACGAATGATACGCGGCACTGTGTTTTCTCCCAGAACCAGTTTTACTATAAAAATTTAGAAGTACGAATAAGCTGATACAATGACCGTCCTGAACCGGGATTATATGTCAGTTTACAATAAAACTTATGGCCTAATTCATCCTTGGGTTTATGGCTCAGAAGAGTAGGATGTAGTCCTGCATTATTTCCGTTGCAAACTGTACAGAAAGGAATAGGCACCAGTTCATTGCAAAGTATGTGCCCAGGAATGTTCCGACTCCGTCGAGAGTCGTGAGCGGATATGTTAGAGAAAGGCGATCACCCAGATCAGGAGTGATGCTAGTTGCCTAGATGTATGGTTATTTATAGAGTCCTATAAGTCCCTCCTTCTGCTTACCAATTCCATCTAGATGCGACTCCAACTCCATCTTCGGTCCTTGATTGAACTGCTGTCGTCGTCTGCTTGATGATTACGATGGCTGGTGCCATTTACTACTTGTTTTCGTTATGACACTTGTAGTACACATTTGCTTACACAGTGTAGTACACACATTTTACTATTTGTTTATCTTGAATGAGTGGCACATGCTCTCAGGCACGCAGATCATTTTAATATATATGACGTCGACAAAAGTTGTGTTACACATTGTAATAACCCAAAGCTGTATATTTACCTGAATAGATCCAAATAAAGATGATTATTTCCACTTGACTGGTTGTTCTTGTTTGATAATTTTCCTTTCTAGGTTTGTGGAGACCGTTTCACTAATTAGTCAGAAACGGACCCCAGAACTGAGGGATTAACTCTCTTGTGAGTCCTGCACCAACGAATCCAATAACTCTTTACCTGTTTAAAAGCGAGAACTCAATTCCGAAATAATATTCCTTCTCTCTTGAAGGTGATCGTTTCTCTTCTTAGTTAAGAACTGAGTTTTCGTTATAAGTTATCTTACCTACGAGAGATTACTGCTCTAAGCGACCGTTTCTCTTCTTAGTAAGGAGTTGGTTGTCTCTTGAACCGTTTAATTCCTTCTTTACCTAAGTTGCCCTTGTGTCCCGGCTTGGAGTTGCGTTACGGTGGTGTGTGGATTCGTCAATTTGGTCACACGGTCACATTTAAAAGATTATGAGACTCAGGTGGTGGCATCTGGGGAGATTTGCGCGAAGTGTCGTTTTTAGGAAATTAATTTTGCAAGGTCCGGGAAGTCGGTAGTCAGTGTGAAAGCAATAATGTCTGACCAGATGCCGATTCAAGAGTCAACGGATCGTGAAAGAGTGAACGGAGAATCAACCGGAGAATCACCCCTCGAAATAGCAGGACTGGAGATATATTGCTCCTCCCTCGTGATCCTAGGACCTACTGAATTACGATCTACTGTTAGGAAGGGATGCGATGATGAAGTTTAGAATTAAGTTAGACTTCGAAAACGGCTTAGTTATCGTAGAATAAAACGGTAATGAAGTTATCTCTTCCATGCTCAGCAATCACCCTTTTACATGTGAAAATGACACCACGGTTAATGAAGTTGATTTCACTAGAGATACCGACGTAAGCAGTAGGACAACAGAATGCGAGTGTTATCAAGAAGACGATTCGGTTGTATGTGCACAAGCTAGAGGCTGCGTTTGTGTTGGGACATCTTCAAGAAGCATCCTGAAAGAATGGGGTCATGATTTGGCACATGACTCTGGCAAGACTGAAGTGATCTGGTGGGCCCGTCGTCGAAAGTGCGAACGCTAGTAAATATGATGAATTGATGTGTGCACCGTGGCGATGAAAGAAACAAAGAGAACCAACGAGGAAATGCAGGTGTGCAACACAATCCTTAATGACATTGAAGATGTATTGACAACAAATGAGGTGGATGATGCAGTTAAAGATTTGCTTAGAGAAGTTCTGATAAAGAGAAAGAAATTATTTTCCCGCCACCCTGGCAAATGGAATAAGTTTAAGTACATTATCAAGGTAGACACGACAGAGCCGATTGTGAAAACGTCGTACCCTATACCATAGTGTTACCGAGATCAGGTCAGACAAAAAAATCAAAAAGTGGCTGCAACGTGGAATAATTAGCCTATCCTCAGCAAGCACCATCATGAATTGGTCGCTGTCAAGAAAAAAGGAACTAGTGAAGTTAGGGTGTGTCGTGACCAAACAGAATAATTCGCCACACGCCTTTAGTGAATTGTAAGGTTGAAAGGCTCGAAGACCTCTTCTCGATGCTCAATAATATTAGATATGGAAGCTCGTTGGACTTTGTTAAATCCTATCTACAGGTAGAAGTTACGGAAGATTGCAAATATCTCCTTTCATTCGTATTTGAAGGAAAGATGTATAGGTTCACTCGGGTGATCTACGAGTACCGTAATGGAACCATCTGTCTATTGGCAGCATTGCAAAATGTTTTAGACGTGGACTTTATGGAAAAGCTGGTTATATATGTGGACGACATTCTGATTCTGGGCCAAGAGCCGGTTGAACATATAAAATTATTAGATGATGTTTGGGTCGTTTCGAAGAGGTAGAAATGAGGCTAAATCTCACGTCGCAGGTCACGTTCCTGGGATTCACCGTCTCTCCATGTGGAACCAGTAAAGATCCAAGTTATGTTCCAATGATTCGATCACTTGCCCAGTCTCGTAATGTCAAGGAACTTCATAGTGTGCTCGGGTACTTTAATTGGTGTTCAAAGTTCGTTTATGATTATGCCCGCAAAGCAGCTCCACTGTATTCCCTCTTGAGAAATAAGGGAAAGTGGGAATGGAAATCCAAGCTTAACGCTGCATTCGATGCTATTAAGGAAGACATATGCAAGAATATTCTCGTGGTAAATCCTGATACCTAGAAAGCTTTTGTAATAATAGTGGACGCGTCAACCGTGGGAGCAGCGGCAATCCTAAGTCAAGTTCATGACGGCAAGAGACAAATAATTGATTTTACGTGAAAGATCTTGAAATCCTGCGAGACGCGTTATACTATCACCGAAAAATAAATCATTTCTGTGATGATTGCGGTGCGCCGATGGAGAAAGTTGCTGATCGGACATAAGACTATCGTTCTCACGGATCATAAAGTCCTGATCCATTTCGGAACAGTAGATTGCACTGTGGTGCCTTGAGTTGTAAGAGGTTCCCATGGAGATTAAACATATCCCCGACATTACTAACATAGCAGCAGAAGCTCTTTCATGTGCTACAGGGTACAACGTGCCGCGGGTGATCTCAGTCAATCATTTCAATACGATTCCCGGTGATCTCGCGAACATGACGCTTACTGATTGGATACAAAAACAACTTGAAGATTATGTTGTGATGAAGGGTATAAATTTCTCTGAACAAATACGAAGAAGAGTCCAGAAATGTGAAAAAGTTTTATAGGAAAGAGCAAGGATTGGTTCTTAAAAGGGACTTCCACAGGCCGGATATTTGAAGGATAGTCGTACCCACCTCGCTGATACGCATCATCATTAGAAACCACCACGACGAGTGATCACATTTTGTTCCAAGACGTACACATTGATCTCGGATAATTTCTCTTGGGATTTCATTTATGACGACGTTCTCAAGTACATCAGAAACTCCGTTGCTGGTAATAGAACTAAAGCTGACACGCATCAATCCTCCCGTAAATTGGAAGTTGCGGAAGCAAGAGGACCTCGAGGCATAGTGTCGATGAATTTTATCGGGAAGTTTCCCAGAGGCGCAGACATCAGTTACTTTCTGTGTACATTTCTCGATGTCTTTAGTAGACATCTCGTGACTTACATTATTCGGAACGCGACAGATATGTCAGCAATCAGGTGTTGTTTAACCTAGTTTGTCCACCTTGGCCTTTCCAGACTATTAATCTCCGATAATGGCACGAGTTTCAGATCGAAGAAATTAACCAGAGCTTTGGAGATTTGTGGAGTGAAAGTCTCCTATTTTACCACGCTGTATCATCCCGAGGTCAACACTATTAAACGCATACATCATGAAATTAATTGGTTATGGAGGTTGATGTGTATGGGTAATCATTTTACTTAGGAAAAAATCATCAACGACATCATTTTAAATCATCATTCTAAATTACACGGTGATTGATAGATTTAATCTGCTTTCGTGCAAGTACACTTGAATGTGAAGATGTTGATTCTTGTCTTCGGAAAACTTGGATTCAGATTAGGCAATGATTCCTGCAACTGGAATGAAAAATTGACGATCACCAGTATGAGAGTTGAAAACAGGCGATCTAAGAGACTGGAAAATCACAAAGCTGAACGGAAATAAAAAAGCAGCGTGAACTCCGGCTATTTTGTATTTTTGAAATTACACCACAACAGTGATTCAGGTCTGAGTATGATAAAGGAAATGTTCAAATTATATATTAGGCCTTAACTATGTTTTTGTAAACCCAGCGTCAATGCTGTATAACTCTTTGACCCGACAACCGGACTAACTTTAGGACATCATTCCATGGTTCAGTTTTTAATGTGGAATCCTACGCCGGGTGTACCTGATGAGTGGATAAACAAAGCCAAGGCGTCTTTACCAGCAGATGTGTTGGATAAAATTTATGCCAACACATGTTCTGCGTCGTATCTTTTATTTTTCTCCTCACTTCTATCATCTTGAATCATGCCGTTTTTGGACGCTGGTCAGCGTTATGACCCAGTGATAATATATTTTATTGTTTATATTGTGACACATGCATACAAAGAGTACATAGACGCAATGTACATTATGTTTATAATGATTGAAATTGTGCTTATGACTTTTGTTTTTATTCCTTTTACTTCATTGCTTTCGCCTTGTTTCACCTTTATTTGTATCTTAATTTAATTACATAAACATCTTTGTTCGGAGCCACGTTCGGACACCATATGTAACGGGGTTACAAATTCTCATGTGGGGCTTCTATTGTGCAGTGTATGAACTTACCTTAGTGCTGTTTTGAAGAACGTACTACTAGCTAACTCAATAGGTGGCGTCCACGCCTTCAGCTGTACGTAACTTAACTACATGTTTTATGTGAGAAAGTATTTTTCCTTTCATAAATCAGAAACGTATACAACAAAAAGAACTGAATTGTTCATTGCGACAAAATGTGCGTAATTAAAGTTTTGTAATATGTTATATATCTGATGTCGACAAAATTTGTGTTACACATTATAATAGCACAAGCTGAATGTTTACCTGAGTAGATCCAAATACAGTTGAGCATTTGAACCTGACTGGTTGTTTTGGTTTTATAATTTTCCTTTCTAGGTTTGTGGAGACCGATTCTCTAATTAGTCAGAAACAGGCCCCAGAACTGACTTGTTAACTCTCTTGTATGTACTTGGGAGCCATCGAATCCAATACCTCTTTACCTGTTTAAAAGCGTGAACTCTGGTCGGCAATCAATTTCCTTGTCTCCTTCAGGTGGCCGTTTCTCTACTTAGTTAGGAATGGAGCTATCGCTATAAGTTATCTTACCTACGAGAAATTACTGTTTTAGCCACCGTTTCTCTTCTTAGTAAGGAACGGAACTCTGAGTTGGTTGTCTCTTGAGCTTTTTAATTCCTTCTTCACCAAAGTTGCCCTTGTGTCCCGGCTTGCCGTTGCGTTACTGTCTTGTGTGGACTCGCCTATGAGATCACACGCTCTCATCTAATGTATTCCTGCTACAAGGATTGCACCATGGAAAATACGCTTTAAACGGGTGGAAATTAAAGGAAAAATACAAGTAAAATAAAAGTGAAAAAGGAGTCAAATAATGGAGGAAACACGAGAGGGGTATTCCTTGATACACTGCCGAAAACGCCGATATATGCCCGTTGTAATCCTCCTACAAGTCAAGAGACTCTTAATAATTTAAAGTGTATAGTGGATTGGTATAGCAAAGTCCAGCAACACTGCGCTTAGATTTGCTTAGCTTTGGTACCGTTAAGTTAGGTCCCATTAGATTTTGCATATGGGTGAAAGTAGGTTAGCCTAGATTTATGTTTGTAGTAAGTTAGATTTGTGCATGATAGATAAATGTATGTACTAACAGAACATTACACACAATCGGCTACATTAGGTTTGTTCCTGTTTAAATTTAGTATTTTGTACTAAACAATGTATACTAAAACAAGACTAGTGTGTAGGCACTAAATAATCAATTTGTGTACTAAAAACAGGCAATACACATTTACTATATTAATTACTATATTATCTGGTGCCGGTGCATATTTAGATTGCTGCTATATACATAATTAGTTGAATACATGTTTAAGTAATCTGCGTTAGGTTTGATGTAATGATTAACGGTTGCATGCACTTTATATGTTTTAATACTGCACCTTTAGTGTGGGTTGTAAAATAGTGTTTTGTTTGGAAGAGCAGCTATGATTTAATGTCAACCTTAAGAACTAGATGGCAGACAAAAATGCATGTGAAAATTATGAATAACTTAAAGTTACGAAAGATTATTTCCTGAATGGCGAATATCAATAATGTTGAACTTATTAATAGTTTGTTTTTATCAGTCATTGCTGAAAGCGTGCTGTCGTACTTTTTAGTGAACCATTGGAATATAAATATTTTTTTTCTAAGTTGTCTATTGTAATAATGCATCAAAAAATTAACGGTGGTAACTTAAGATAGAAAAAATAATAAAATTCTTATACCTAAAAATACTGTTTCTGCTTCAATTTGGAGTAGACGTATTCCATCTTTTATTTTGATGAAAACTTCAAGTGGGTTTTGCTAGTGTAATTACTTTACACTAAGTCATGGCCTATAACATAATTAAGTTTCGCCTCATCCATGTGCAAAATACCCAGGTGCCTGGGTACGTCCAAGCAGGCATCTTAATTAAAGCTATGGCGTCAATCGGAAGAACACAGGAGATGATTCTGATATCTTAATAGTAAGATCCGTCCATTACGTTTTATACTTAGCTGGCAGAAGAAATATTATTAGACGTGATAATATTTCAGGATGTTGCAGTGAATAAAAATCAGATCAGGAAAATAACGTAGTATCTACGAAAGTTCTTCCCCAGAAGTTGCATACTTTTCAAAGAAGAGCTTTTCGACACAATAACCTTCACTTTGATGCAAATTGTATGAGAGCATATCTTAAGGATATACGAACTATCCTTCAATGGAATAAACCTTATTCTAGATACAGCCCTAAATGTTCTGTTTTCCTAAAACACGATACAATACATAATCACATTTCGCTGATGGCCTCTAAAATATTGAAAATAATTGATGTTGACGAAACAGTTACTGTTCAAAACAATGGAATGAAGATATTTTAAATTAGAATTTATGGAGATGAAATTCGATTCTGTCGTTCTGACAGACTAAATTAATACTTAATATTTTTGAGCCTTACATCAGAAGTATTAAATCACTGCAAGAATATGATCAGATGATGTTCCAAATGTGGCAGGGACAATTCTTTGGAGAGATAAATTTCAACCTCAATGGCAAATTCTAAGATGCTACCGAACTTGAAGAATCGTGGGAAAACAAATATCCCTGACATATTTTCATCTAGTTTCTTCAGCTTAAATAAATTTAAAATGTTGTAATTTAGACATTTCATGATTTAAAATGAATCTCGCGAAAAGGTTCAGCTCGTACAGCTCTCGTGAGTGGTATGGATGTTTGCCATTTCTAGATCTTATTCTATGAGCTCTACCATTATCACAGAAAAAAAAATCCACTACATTTGATGACAGCCATACATACGCTGTATCACAAGAGTAAATTTAATAAAGTAGGAACTAAATGAACAAGATCAGCATTTCATCCAGCTATAGTGACATAATGCGGTCAAATCTTACTATTAGCGTACGCACCCCCATCTGGTGAATTAAGTACAACGCCACTACCTTTCACTTCTCCAATGAATATTATTTTCACTACCCCACTCTGCAATTCCAGGCAAATGGCAGGTTAGTCCTACACAGTAAAATGCCTGTATTAATCAACATTTTTCGATGTCGTAGCGTGGTTATCACTTTTTTGTGTTAAATCAACTCAACACACGGTGTTTATTAGACATCAAGTGTTTGCCTGTAACCATCTTCATCGCTTGATTTCGTAGAAATGAAACATATTCTCAATGAATAAAAATTATGATCCTTAATTGACAAATGGAAAAGTGGTAAAACAATAGCATTAGTCGTGGGAGTATCTTTGTGTTTGGGGCACAGCAACATATTATTGATCCGTATATTATTTGAATCTAGTTTTTTTTTCTGTCTGGCGATTTAACCCTTCCTGGTTGCAACTCAGAATCAGCGATTGGATGATTTACTGTTGGAAAATTTTATCGAATATCATGATGAGACCCACGGATAAAATGAAACTATATGCCTAAGTTACTGGACATCAACCATGCTCTTTTATGATTTGGGGTTAGTAGCTGTCGTCGGAGTCAGACATGTGTTGACTTTGCTCCAGCTAAGCTATTTCAACGGACTTCTTGGATCAGTTTCATAAGTGATTGAAAGTAATTAACTCGGTAAGAAAACAGAGGTGAATACCAATTTGATTTCAAAATTTCCTTGTGATAATAATGTGTTCTAGTGAAGTGCATCTAGAATAATTACACCCATTCCCACAAAACACACAATCATGATAGATTGCTATGATTTACGTTTTAGTCCAAGATCCACAATAACATGAGCTTTCAGTTAAACAATTAATCTAACTTCCTTCCTTTCCTTGATTAATTAACAAGGAAAGTTTATTTATGAAGATGAAGGCATATATCAAGAGCTTAGTGTACAGGAGGAATAAAGCTTCAAAGTAAAATTTATTGTAACTACGGTTCCACTAGAAATCTGTTTCGTGCAAGTGGCCCAGTGTTTCAACAAATACGGTACTATCTTGAGAATTGTTATACTTCATTATGACCAAAAACATATCCTAGGCACATACAAGTGGGAAGCAATTAATAGTGTTTAGCAAAGTAACAGAACTATCCCCAAATATAATTCCCTTTTTTTCTACAGCTGTCAAATGGTGGGGCAAATAAGACAGCGAACCTGTTCAAGCTGCACAAATCCAGATCATCTTATAACTGAATGTCACCACCCTGCCATAGCCGCAATAGCTTAAGTTTAAAAGCCATAATCATTTAACGCTACATCCACCCGTGCTGATCCTCTGTCTATGGAAACATTCCCTGTTCATTTTCAAGCTAAATCAATAATTCAAGGTCAAGGTCACCAAATACCAGTCGATGCCATCAATAACACACAACTCGAACAAGAAAGAAAATAAGGAAACGAAACACCTGCAGAAATAAGAGAGTGCTGATCTTCTTGAAGGTTTGTCGTTATCGGAACACGAATCAGATTTTTTACATCAATTGTGTGGGAGGAAGAAACGAGCGTTAGTGAAAAAAAACAGAAAGATTTCGCTAACCAGATTACCACCCAAGCTCATTCTAAGACGGTAAATTTACATAACGAAGAATGTTAATCTGAGAGTTCAACCAGTGATCCAAGTGGTGTGAGTATTAGTCAAAATAGTAAGCGAGTGTCTCGAAGGTTATGTTCTGGAAAATAAAAAAACGAAGCCCGAATCTACATAAGTTCCCAAGATCGTAAACTAGGAGTCATTTCTTTGCAATCAGCCTGGACTACCCAAGATATGTACTTTTCCCCTCATATCTATCTCTAATGTTTGGATAATCACATCAAGAAATTGTAGATCAAACATATGTATCATTTGTCATTGTTATAATGACACTGAAAATTGTCACTTTGAACTTGGCATTGGCCATCCACCTCCAAAAAATCCCATTTTTTTACCCAATTTTTGAACTTCAAATGTATAAACTTTTAGGGTGTCCAAATGATAGCGTCAACACATATCAATATTCCAAACTATATTACTTTAGGAACAATGTTACCGAAACAAAGAAGTCAGTGGCTATTATACCCCGAGTAGACCATATGATTCAAGACAAGATTCATCATTGTTCGTCAAGAATATATATGCAAGAAGCGATGATTTTATTTGTAGTTTATATCTTGAAAGAGGCCACCAGCACCGGAGAAAAAGAACTCATTTCATTTATAACGAACTTGCTGTTTCTGTTGGAAGCCTGCATAACGAAAACTATATTATTTGTAGTGATAACAACTCTCATATTAAAAAAGAAGGTATCAATTTTGTCGATAAATACTCAGAAACCCTAAAAGATATTATCGATCAGTTCAAAATAACGGACGCTTGAAAATATTTACGTACACCCACCATTTCCAATGAACCAACTTACTTTTATAATAAGAGAAATTCACGATTAGACAGTATATATGTATCCGAAAGTTTAAAGACAATATCAAAACAGTTAAAAGTCAATACGTTGGAGTTTTCGGGCCATTCGGCCGTCTTTGTTTCGATTTATGGCAACTTTGCCTCCCATATTTGAAGGTCTTTCCATTGGAAATTTAGTGATTCCTTGCTTCAAGATGATAAATAATGTGATTTAATCACCGACATTTTGAAGCCAGCCAACACGAAACAAACTCTTGTTAACAAATAAACCTGTGTGGTGGCAACATATAAGAAAGTCAATATTTTTTTTGAATAATCCTATACGAAAGAAAATAAAATCTTAACAATTGCTCAATATAGAGATAAGGGTAGCGTTATAAGAAGCCGATTAAATAAAATAGATATTCACGAAAATACATGCTATATGCACGTCTTTGAGGAAAGAAAAAGGTACTCAAAAAATTAACATTGAATTAACAGATGGCAACATTTTCAGGGCGAACAAATATATTAAGCAATCCGTAATCATTCTGTAAGTAGCTTTAAGCAAAATCTTTGTTACTCTAAGGATAATAAAACACAAATATCAAAGAGCAAAATACACTCTATGTGATATCCAAAGCACTTCGATAGATGAGAATGTCACCTTAGTTGAGGTTGAAAAAGCTACCCTAGATTCAAATTTACAAGTCACGGGAGAAAGAATGGAATGTCCTTTCATTTCTATGTTAAATTTAAAAGCATTATTGGTTCTTGGTTGGTAGAAATGTACAATGTAATCTTCAAGAACAACACCACAAACACCGACTTTGTTACTTCAATTTGTTATCCAAACACAATGAAAGTAGACAACATGAAAGGCAAACTTCATATAGAGCTATTTGCATTATATAATTGGGATTATAAAATATTTTCAAAACTGCTAAATAACAGAATAACACAGTTTCTTCCAATTATAATAATTAAAAATCATGTTGGAGGTACCACCAATGCTGCTACCATGCTTATGCAGCTAAGGGAAAGCTTGCAAGTAACATTATTATTAAAGAATTTTAGATTTGCTATTCTTAGCTTAGATTTAGTATCAGTATTCGATAATATAAATCATCACTAATTATACAGGGTGTTACAAAAATTAAATTTTTCCGCCAACTTTATCAATTCCATAACATCCACGCTGACTATTCGATACATGAAACTAAAATTAAATCAACATTTTCTAACTAAAATTATACTAGAACAAGGTATTTTCCAAAGCTATTCTCTGTCAATAACCATGTTTGCTTTTTTCATCAGTCGCTTATTAAACACTATTGAACAAAAAATCTAATGTATATATTTTTGAATTCTAACCTATAAGTATTTGGATATATTGACATTATCACGTACATAGCTCAAAATAAACCAAAGGTTTAAAAAATCCTTAACATAGACCAATCCTTTGGTTATACGAATATTAAATTACCCAATGGATGGCCACTTAAGAAAAAATAGCAACAGAGCTCCGAAACAGTTACAACTTGTCTAAAATCGTATCTTAGGGCTAGAATGGGCAAACAACATAAACCAAACCTTAAAAAATAATGAAATACATCTTCTTAATATTGTGGTCAAAGATTTGATAAAATATCAAAATAGTTTCCAACAATTGATTTCCACAATTCGATTCATAAATTGTTTTATTGTTAGCAAATGTACTTGTCAGCTCTTCTGCATATCTAAACCAGTCATTACTGAGATCAATAAATAAACTGGTTATTTTATCTATAAACATCAAATACTAAAAACCATTATAAACAACTTGTACCTTGCTGTTAGCCACCGAGATTTGAACCTAAAAATTTAGAAATTCAGGCTGAATCTCTTCTAATCCAAAGAACTATTTTATCTATTTGTGAGTATTTAAATTCCATATCATGTAAAATGATTATGGTTGTTTTCAGATATGTCGTCATCTCGGCACCTGTTCACATTTTGCCTTAGAAAAACAAAATTCCATATCTCACGAGCACCATAACTGAAATAAGGTACGCAATCATAGATCAGCTCAATTTTGAAAACTTGTCTGTGAGAAATATCTACAAGTTACTACTACATAGAAATTTAGGGTCTCAATCAGACATTTGTAATTTCCCAAATAAGCAATGGGAAACAAGATGGTTAAACATAAGCAAGTTAGCTTCACTACCTGAATTATATGACTTAAGGTTTAAGTTAACTTACGTTATTTTTTGAACTAACGCAATATTGTACGGGAAAAAAATATTAGTAAAACCAATCTGTGCATTATATGCCAATAATCAGATACTATCACACACAGGCTGGTGAGCTGTCTTCTTGCAAACGTATGTTGGTGACAATGTAAGGAAATACTAGCATGGATGAATAGAACCAGTCCAAATGCAATTACAACAGAATATATTTTAAAACCACCAGAATTCCAATTTTATCTTCATACTAAAAACATTTTTTTTAAATGGTTCACAGCTCAAACTCTACATATGCTAATAAATCAATAATGTAGACTGGTATATCAACCAAATAAAATTACGATAGCAACAACTCGAAGAAAAAGAAAGGACCATCAGTTTGCTCAATTCATTAATACTGTAAATTTATAATAAGAACTTTATGTTATTGAAACTATAATTTTTGTTTTATTAAAGTTTCCAATACTTACTAGCTTTTTCAGTTAAGATAAACCTTTTTTACTGGTATTCAAGTCACACAGTAAGAATTATATATCATTTGTCAATATTTAGTTATTAATAGTTAATCCCACATAGAAATAAATTCCTCTTTCCTTTCCTTTGCGTTTTCTTGGTTGTTAATCTTGTTTTTGTTTTACTTTTTTCTTCTTCTTTTCCCCTTCTTTTTCCTCTTCTTAATCTCTTTCTTAAGTTAATAAGTGTATGTGTATCATTTCTTATACTAAGTCCTTCGACCTAGTTTTTATGTAACTTTTTCAGGAAATATTTTAAAAAAAATGCTAAGAAGCTGAACATTTAACTAAGCAGCCCATGTTCAAATGCCGCTGCAGCCCTAACGACGTCTTGCTCTTAGTACCGATATCAACAACGTGTGATTTCACTCAAAAAAGTGATAGTATTTTTTACCGAAAAGTGTTCAATTAACACATGCATGTTTTACTGTCTATTATGCAACTCTATATGGCCTGACCCTAAGATGACCAAAGACGTAAATAAATTCAAATTCAGTGGTTTCATAATTTCGACACTTGATATGCCTTCATTGTCGAGAATGATGATACAGTGTTTGGAACTCGAGTCAGATTATTATTAACCGTGATAAGCCTTCATAATACCTTAAACCTTCAGATTCCATCGTCTGAGACTGCGGACTATGCCACTTTAATGTCAACAAAAAGAGTAGTAGAAATATCTAATATTACATTTTGCTCAGTAGCTAAATGAAAAGTTACTAGATGTCAGGATAAGACTCACATTTAACTTATACTTTTCTGCAAGAAGGATTGCACTACTCTGATGTAACTATAGATGTACAAAACTCGATTTTCTAAGAAAAATTACTCTTGTGTCCCTCTGCATTTAAGTCCCTGCATTTAAAACAGTTTTATCTTCTTTAAACACATTGTTAAAAATATATATGCGAGCAACAGAAATAACTTACAGAAACTATTTTAAATGTAAAGTTGTACTATTCACTTCATTTGCTTAAAAAAATTAGATCGTTACATAAAATGAATGGTTTGTGGCGAATGGCAAATCGGCTGGCAATTAAATTGTCATTACATCTATTAAGAGCATTTCGATATTCCACGTCTGGTAACAGGAAACAAATCTTCATAGTGTTAAGAATTTCTAAGTGAGTGTAAATCCTGAGAATTACTAGTAAAATACAATTCTGAAGTTCTAGCACACTTTTCCATACGAGCTTTTAAGCTTCTAGTTTATCTCGATTCCCTGTTGAAAGCTGTATATTGTTTAGTGAATGCTTGCGGATCTTCTGCAGAAGGTTGTTTAATATAGGTATTGATCAGTTATTACAATGTGGAAAAGATAAGTTACTCAAAGAACTGGGAAACGTACCTTCGAACCTTAAATGTAGACAACAATGTGCTGAGGACTAACGATCCATACAATATGTTTTCCAAAAGTATTCTTTTTGGTTCGCTTACACAGGTTTATATCACTTGTTTTATTCCACATTTTGAAAGTTAGAGGTCCAGCACGTAACTTAAGCCTTCAGCAGCAATACAAGGATTGTATTTTGAGGGTACAACTAAGCATTATCTCAATTTTACCTCTACAAACTGAAATGGACCTAATTAGTACAGTAAACAACGTAATAATTCGTAAAATGATCAGAAACGGTGCATGTGGGACTTCTCATATACAACCAAAATTGAGAATTCTGAATTTGGAAATATATACACTCATCTAGCTGATTGCTTGAGGAAGGATGCAAAGAAGGTGGTTGAAGCTCTGTTGCAATTCAGACACACAAGTGAATGTCTTTTAACACTAAGACTACATGTTGATATAAAGTTCTGCGGCGACGGTGCATTTTTAATCACCTTTCGTCTTGACCGTTGGATTTTAACTTCCGAGAGTTCTTCTAGAGCTACCGATAGTATCATCACTAATGAATGTTTGTCCAAGATGAAGACTGAAGTTCCGGCGAAGTTTGACTATTGCTTTGTCGACTCTAGGAGTCGAAGTCTCGAAGAGAGACAGTGCGCAAGAACTCTAGAAGAAGATGCCAAGGGTAAGTGAGAGGGTCAAGATACAGCCAGACATCGGTTTTTATACATTTGCGGGAATGCTGGTTGGTGGGATATTTCTCATAGATTGAAGTCTTGTTGACTTCCAGTATTTGACCTCTGGCCACATATATGTGTCGTTCCTGGCGTTTTGAACACACAGAGCAGCGTAGGGACTCAAAGAGGTCAGATCTGTATCAAAGCACGTCACGGTGTGTAGGCGAATATATTGAACAAACAAAGAATTTAATTAATTAAATAAAGTCCTGGGCGGTTTTCAGTACAAACAAAGACTAAAATTCCCTATTAACACTTTCTAAATAAATAAGATACTTTTAAGGGATTTTTATAAGCAAAACTTAAAGGCCCTTTTTAGAGGCAAAACGTACTAAAGTCTATAGGGACCCTCCAGTTAGAATTACTTAAAGACACTAACTATCTCCGTCCTACTCCTTATCCTCCCTTACCAACTCCTGATTTTCTGCTACTACAGTATGCCGAGAGAAAGGAGAGGTCAGTGTAAGGAAAAGCAGAAAAAAGACGCAAAAAAGAATGAGAGAAGAAATAACTCAGAAACTAACAAAAGAGACAAGGATAGTCCAAACAAGAAAGAAGATGCTAAACAATTAAAAACAAATTCCAAAGAAGATGAAAATGTATACAGACCTGAAGCTGTGTTTTGTCCGGGAGAAAAACAACGTGAACAAGAAGAGAGAGAACCTGATGGAGGACAGGAAGAGTTAATATCTAACAAACAGGATACCCACAAAAACTCCTCCTCTTTCTCTAACTCACCTCCTACCACATCAAATGACTCAAACAACATACCTTCTCCCAACATAAAGAGCAACAATCAATCACAAAAAACAAAAAATCCTTACATTCCTACAAATCCATTCCGTTCCTCATTTCATAGGAAGCTGACTAACTCTCATAATGATGATAGCTTAATTAAAGAAGTAAATTCTCAGAGAAATTCTAATGGCAGTTTGGAAGAGAAAGAAAGTTTGAAGAACGAAGTCATTATTAGGAACTATAAATCCGATTTCACTTCATAAATTGATTACAGATAAAGCTCCAAATATTAAACTAACCATTTTTCAATTTGAGAACTCAAAGAAACAGATTTTGGACCAGAAGCCACTTGGACAGTTACCGAAAATAAGGTAATGAAAAAAGAAATCTTGAATACAAAAACCTCATTTTCATGCGTTGTGAGAGGTATCTCTACAAACACTTGGGCGGAAGACATCAAAGCTTATCTTCTGAAAGAAAAAATTCCAATCACAAATGCAATAAGAATTCGTAATAGCAAAGGCCCAGTTCCGTTAATTAGACTATTCACAAAAGATCCGACATTAGTTAGTAAACTCATAACCAATGGAATTACCATAGGGTTCACTCGTTACAATGTGGAAGAATCCTTTAATAATGCCAGACCTTATCCATGCACTATCTGTTTTCAGTATCACATTGGAGAGAAGTGTAACAATCCACCTACATGCTTCAAATGCGGTAAAAACCATATCAGTAAAACATGCAATGTCATTCCTAA
>JAGDQP010026958.1:0-25412 GCA_022664845.1 Lepisma saccharinum
GGAAATAAAAGTTCACGAAGGAGAACACAAATTCAGGAAGAGGAGTTGAAATCGAATTTTGAGCAAGTACACATGAAAAGACGATCGTTGGTCACCTTCACATCGGATATCTCATTAGACCCAAGTTCGGCTATATAGCATGTGAAAAACTTCTGAAGTTATGCAACCAGCATCGCGCATAGTCGCACCAAGGAATATCCAGGGTTATGCCCAGGCCAATGACTGCAAACGACTATGTAGGTTGTGTGAAGTGGTTATTAATTATCTTCAATGTTCTCAACTGTTTAAAGTTTCTTTACAGTGCATTGCACTCATTTTAATTTATAAAATTCTTTGCTAAAATATTGAAGTAAATAACTGAGTGGTTTCTTACTAATTTATGATTTTAGAAGTGCTGTAAAAAAATTGGACAGAACCAAACTGTTTCTAATTTTAATGGTATCAAATCCAAATCATTAGATCATGTGATGCATGTCATGAAGACATGAAACATAAATTTTAATTCGATTGGTTGAAGAAAGTATTATTGGAGCGAGAAGGATGACATATTTTAGGGATTGTTGGGGGTGTCAAGGAATGCAGGAAATGACTGGATTAAGTAAGCCTCAGGATCAGTGAAGGCTAGGAATTTTAAAATAAATACGAGCGTTCCCTTAACTAACAAAATAAAACTGCAGGTACGAGTATGAAATAGAGATTTAATACGGGGATAGGAGTAGATACTGAGAGAGTGAGGGCCGTTAAGATTTACGACATTAGATTCAGTCAGTTGGAGAATATCGAACGCGGTGCCATATTGTTGTCTGCGAGACAGCCATCACCAATAGCGTCTGCCTACTAATTCAGACAAAAAAAGGCACTCACACACTCAAAACAAACAAATATCTGTGTATGAACAAAGCATCAAGAGAGCCTGAGAGGGGGTATCGGAGTGGAAGTAATGTCTCATAAAATGCCGAAAACTCATTGTTTTCCATTTGTTGAGTAAAGGTTGACGTTTTATATCGGTCTTTAACGTTATTCTGGGAGATGCGAGCTAAATATGGAAAGTTTAGACGAGGTGAGTGAGTATGTATGCGTCGGCGGGAAGAAGAAATAAAAGAAAACACGTATATACTAGATTTCAAAATAGATAGAAAAAGCAACTGGTTAGCTTCGTACTGTTTACTTTGCTTTTTGGGTGGACACGATTCAGTCTATGACTGTGCAATTACCATATCGTTCAATACGTATTTTTATTCTATATATGGGTAAAATGTTTCGAATTGAATTTATTTTAAGGCTTTTAAGCATCAGAGTCTCATGCCGGGATGGGGAGTGGGAGAAGATGTTAGAAGGTAGAGGACCAGGTCCTAGTTTGTAGGTACAATCCTTTCACTTGGCTGGTATGACTAAGGAAACAGCCTGGGAAAAACCAGTGAAGATGGTCGGCCGCTGGGATCGATTTCAGGACCTTCCGAATCCGAAACCAACACTCTACGACTTAACCACAGTCGCTTGGTAGGGTAAAATGTTACATGTTATTCCATATACGTAGCTACAATATGCCAATAAAGTACGTCGACAAACTTCGGAAATAGATTAGGCCCATCTCGTACACCAAAACTAAAACATGTTTCTTTGAGTGTGATGATAAATTAGTAGTTTCCGAGCTTCAAGTAGTCGACGATGAAGTTCCAACATTACAAACGGCGCAATATCTTGACAAATAATACGATGTGCCTTCAACAATTTTTTGGATCGAAGTTCTACTAAGGAGAATTGCATTTCACCGTGTACTTGGAGCATTGCACCGAGTTGCACCGTATTTGAGCAACGATTATATAGGAGGAGTCCAGAAGCCACAGGGTTCAAGTGACATTGACGAATAAAGAAAGTAAGGGGTAATCTTTTATATATAACCCGAAATACATGAAGACAAAATTGGCATATAATGTAACCCTATTCCAAAAAGGATTACCGTATCGCATTGTTTACGGCAATTTTCAGCTGAAAATTCTCTAATTCAACTTCGGGTATATTCGGAAACAGTACACCAAAGATACTAGGTTCGAGCCCTGGAAGGAAGGGTGAACCTTCGCAATTGGGACAAAATGTGCAGATGTGTTTTTTCTTTTCTTTTATGTGTACTATGACATGTTGAAAAGTTATTAAGTGTAGAAAAAAGTAACATTCATTAAAATACGTAATGATACAGTATTTCGAAACCATACATACATCTGAGCACGTGATCGCTTTGTCACCTACGTTTCCATACGTAAAAGCACGTTTGCAATTAAAGTGAAGACAGGAAATTTAGTTCTCGCATTCATAGTACAATAAACAAGAGAAAGGAGAGAAAAACAACAGCATTTGCAACGTATATGAATGTCATTGTCCTGAACACCGAAAAGTCAGTCATGTTTCTTCAGAAGGAGTTCTATCAGAAAGAAATAGGTAGATGTGTTCATGTTAGCTCAGTGGTAGACCGCGTGGTTTCTAATCATGAGGTCGTGGGTTTAAATCCCGTTCTTGAAAATTTATTTTTATGTAATAAAATATTCCTCAAAGCATGAATAATTAGATAAAATAATAATAATCAGTTTTATATGTATCCATAGAAGCATTTCAGGACTTAAGTAATTATTATGTTTAAAATATAACATCAGAGAGGTGGTTGGTGTTGACAGAACGTCGGTATATTATCTGTGAATGATAAATACAAATAAATTAAATCGTGTAATAACAATAAATAATCGCGCGTAATGTATTTGTCTGCAGCTATTTGTCATACGGAAGTTACGTCTCCATATTCTCATTTACCTTTTTGAAATCGTCAAAGGCTGTCAAAAAAACTAAGGTTTCAAGGGGAAAATATCCAAAGTCGGATCATCGTTGCAGACCGCAAATTCAATATGCCCAAAGTTCACGATCCCCACAAACGCCGAGGACACTAAACTGTAGTTTCTTTCCACAGGTTTTCAGTTCAGTACTCTGAAATGTTTTTCTTTTCATATGGAAGTGGTGAGACTTTAATCTTTCTCTGGCTTGGTTCCACATTCCATACTTTGTTCTCTGGTGAAGAGAAGTTACTATTGTCTTATTAACTAGAACGAAAAGGTGCTTGTCCTGACCAGAGCTCGAATCTATGTCCGTGTGGCATTAGTTTAGAAAGCAAGGGTTTTAACCATGAGCAACTTTTACAACTAGAAAAGTATTGCCAAGATTTGTCTTATTAAATCATCAGATTGAGTCACACTAAGTGGACCACTTTATACATTAGTGCTTTTAGATAAGAAAGATTAGATTGGTTTCGGTTAGTTATAGTAAAATTGGGTCATTCCTGGACAAATCATCCAATTTTAGAAAAATTGTTATATCACTTTTATGCTTTTATATCTCCCGGTGTGAGCATATTTTTAACATGGCGGGTGACGTTTATTTACTCCCGTGGATTTCGGGCTTAAATAACTCATATACACGTCCTCATGAAACAATCTGAAATGTGTTTTCAAAGAAGCTTTGTATGAAGCTTTCCAACTAACAGTAGAAATTGCAACTTTTATTTTGTAATGGTTGGTCAATACCAGCGGATTTTCTTCGCCATACGATGCAAATGCGAATGTGGTATCTTTACGAAGGTCACCATGTTTTGGGAAAAGAGCTGGATATAAGACTGCAATTTCTCTTTTGATGTTTAGAACTATCAATAGGATGATTGTGTTGAAAAATGCGTGGCGTTGAATAACAGCGCTTTTTTGCTACAGGAGAAATGCCGAATTTGGGTCTAAAATATCTCAAATGAGCAATCATGAAAAAAAACTGAAATTTGGTCCCGAGGAAGCTTTGTATATGCTCAAATCACAGTAAAAATTGCAATTTTTATTTTTGAGTGGTTTGGTAAAAAAAAAAGTTGTTCATAGGAGTTAAAAGTGTGCCTTGCAAGCAGCGTAGTAATATGAAGCTGCATATACACATATAATCCGCTTGCACTGACCAAACCAATTAGAAATAAAAGTTGCAATTTTGGTTGTGAACTGACCACTAACAAGGCTTCCTTTAAATTTAAGTTTCTTTATTAGATATTTAAGCACGAAAGGCTATATGTAAACCCTGTTAGAAATAAATGGATGTAATTCAACCAAATGATTTTTTTGAATATAGACTTTCTATGGTAGGTTTAAACATTATAAATGACTGCAGCCTTATATTTGACTGTTTCACAGAAAAAAAACGTGATCTCTTTGAAGATACCACATTTGCATTTGCATAGTATGACGGCGGAGAAACTCAACTTGCACTGACCCAGGAAGTCAAATGCCGACAAAGACGGCAAATGTTCGGGCATTTTGGTCTGGCCGGCGTCGAGGATAGGCAAAACCCAAACTAGTAGTCGAGAAGTAGAGGGGAAAGATCGACGTACAGCCACAACTAACGTGTGGTCGTCGTGCCATTTCCGGGCCGCCGTTGATCTCTGACTTGCCGACATAGAGAAGAAACTCCGACCATCCCCCAGCACTTGATGGTGGGAAAAAGATGAAACCCGCCAAATGCCTTAGGTCGGAAAAAGTCGACTCCCGGTCCATTTCTTGATGGTGGAGGGAAGGGCGAAGCCCCGTTTATTCATGATGGTCGGGAAATAAGCGAGTCCCCACCCACTTTCTGGTGGTCGGAAAAAGGGTGGGGGTCCGGCAATTTTCTGACCGTTAATCTGGAGCTTATTTAACTCAAGTATCTGCATTCCGTTGCAAAATAATTCTGACGGTAGATTAGAATATAGAAGGATAAAAGGGGATAAAGATGAACGTTCTTTACATTTGTGTAAAGTGCCTGATGTGGGGTCAGGAACTTATAATTTATTCTTAGTTGTATCTCTAGCTGTTGCCTGCAACGTCACTCGACTCGAAAGCCGTCTTCGAGTATCTGGTTGTACGGTATAGTGGATACAGCACTGAAGAGTTGTTTTAAAGCTATGGGGTTCGATCCCACCACAGGCCAGAATTTTTAATTACTTTTTCAACTTCTACTTTCAAAATATACACTTCTTTTGCTACCTTACCGAACATCAGTGAAATAGGTTAGTTAAAGCCAGATTAGACATAGATTTCAAATATCGAGCTTAAACAGTGTGGCCTAGGCGTTGATATGTCAGTCAGTCAGGATTTCTGTTTTATACGGAGAGAGTATAATTGTTATTATTATTATTATTATTATTGCCTTTTCAGGATATTATGGTATAAATTGAAATTACATTATTCTCAAAAGATTAGGAGTACTGATGTATTTTTTTAAAAATCTGGAATCTTTAGAACATTGATCGAGCTGCCGTGGGTCAGTGGTAGAACGTTGGCGTAGCATTCGGGAGGCCGTGGGTTCAATCCAGTCGACCATCCTGATTGAGGTTTTTCCACAGTTTTCCTGAGTCACACCAGGCAAATGCTACGATGGCACCTACAGATAGGCCCTGGCCAACAACTACCCGAATCCTTTCCCATTCCCTATCCCGGCCTAAGCGTTATAAATAAAATTAAAATTTTAGAGCATAGAGGGAAAATTCTGAAGTAGTTGTTCCCTTCTACAGAACGAGGTATCATAAATTAATGACTGATTCTGACAAAGATTGTATTTGTTTAAACGTTTAATCGTTTAATTGTATTGCTATCAAACAAAACGTAAAATAATTGTATTGCTATCAAACTTCAATATTTTAAACCTTCTTGTTTAGCTGTATATCTATATGCATCTTGTATGACTTTGCGCTGTATTGGCACCATGTTGTTCGTAGAACATTAATAAATATTGCATTACATTATTATTACCACAAAAAATGTAGTGATATTTCACGTTACTAATAAACGGCTAAATAAAAACTTACAATTTCTAATTCATGTAAACTGGGAAACATCCAGTTGCAGGTAATAATAGTAGTACAATCTCGATATTTTGATGATCCTCTGAATCTAGACAAAGTGACAGTAATCATGGTCCAAAACTACGGGTTTTATTGTAGTTACATTTGCTATGAAGATTTAGTTTCGAGAAATTATGTGTAATGAAGAAGAAACCTCCACAACTCCGGGCTTAAAGTAATTATGTAATGAATATTATGTCTGTGTTACTACATTCCATTTCTGACTTCTAGAAATATCTTATTAGCTAAGGACTATATTTGAACCACCGCAGAAGAGAAGGGGTGTGATTCAGGACCATGTTTTCTTTTGCGTGCTTACACTCGGTTGGAAGGTCTAAATATTACAACATTTTGTAGAATTTTATTCAATTCCTACACCCCAAGAAATATGTTAAATACCAAATTTTCCACCATGTGTTACTTATTTTTCAGCCTAATTATTGGAATAAAGAAATTAATTTTCTGAAAAGGTGATTCCATATGTTCAAAGTACACTTCAAGAGCTACACAACGTTTTTTGATTAATCTCTCTAGCTCTTCTGTTTTTAAGATATTCAGGTTTCCGTACATGTCTACGGGAGTTAAAAACCCCACCCGCCATTTTGGAAATATGGTCGTCTCACGATAAATAAGGGCATAACATATCTTTTAAAAGTGGTTCGGATATCTTCAGGTATGTAGGAACCCACATACGAAAAATATTTGTTTAATTCTGAAATAAGCTGTGGCAGTCTCCTATGATGATTAAAATATTAATCGAAGTGAAATCTGTGCGAAAGATATTACATCATAATGTTATTGTTGATCTGATCTTCCACTATCAAACCTTATCATCTTCCGAAGTGGACAAATTTTATCTTGATTAAGATTTAAAAGTTTTTTTGCTTAATTTTATGATTCACTAATTATGAATTTATGTTTTCTAAAGTTAAAATAATGTTCCTTATGTTTAATTGCACTTTAAAAGCCAAATAAGTGACTTATCAAAGGTGCCAATTTCACTTATATATATATATATATATATATATATATAGATAGATAGATAGATAGATAGATAGATAGATACAGTATATATATATGCGAACGGTTACTGGCAGGAAATCACGGTTAGACAATGCAGCAACATCTCGTTCTCGGTCCCGCACTCCAATTGAATCCATAGATAAGAAACAGAGTAATTCACCGCCATCTAAGAAGCAACACTTCCAAACGAACAGCGATAGCGACAATTCTGAACAACTGACTATTGACGACTCAGCCTCAAATTCTCAACAAACTTTCTCATTTTTGTTAAGTAATTACGACCCTAAATTCCAAAACTCTAAACAAATACTACTGAAGCTCTGTAAATATGTCTCGCGAAAATCTATAGAACAAATCATCCCAACCAGAAACGGTATGATAATAAAGACATCTGATGCAAACCTTGCAACTAGCATCAGGAATAAACACAGTGTAGAGATATTCGGAAAATCTTCAACCTTAGTAAATCTTGCCTCACAAAGACCTAAGTAACCAGAACCACCACGCAAATCACCACAACTTTCTGTAGTTATATGCGGTGTAGACACAACCGGGACAGACGACAAAATAGCAGAGGAACTAAGGCAAGAAGAATACGAGTTCACAAAGATCATGCGAATCAAATGCAAGGACGGGCCAAGTTACGTGTCCTCACAACATCCCAGGAAACAGTTAATGACCTACTTACTCTTAGTGCATTCATATATAGGAAACGTCACCGGGTAGAGCCGTCCCGAACACAGGCACCCATACCTATTCGATGCGAGAAATGCCAGAGCTACAGCTCGCACAATACTGCACAGTGTCCCAACAAACCGATATGTAGGTTCTGCACTGGACCACATCCAACCCGGCAATGCAACAACATGCAACTACCACCAAAATGTGCAACCTGCCAGGAACAGCATCCAACTTACAGCTACCAATGTAAGGCAAAACCACCGCCGGCAGCAGACAAACCAGAACTCGTACCGCTCAGGGTACCAGAAATCACAGCAACAGACGAAAATTCATCAAAACATCCAGCATTGAACCAACCTGTCATTGTAGAACAACTTCTGGCCTTCATCACACTAACTCTTCAAAATGTACAACCAGCACAAAGACCACATATTATAAAACAGGTATAAAGAACAGCTAAACAAATCTTTCATGTGGCGTTCCATGCAACGAATTCCGGTCCATGTGTACACCTCGTCACAGTTCCGCCAAACGAAACATCAGCAACCAGCACAACCTCATAATGGATTTAGACATAGTGGTACTGTTCCTAAATATTACGTCACGACTTACACACAAAACACTATTAGAAGCACTCTTACTAGAAGAAAAAGCACACGCTTTTATCCTAAATGAAACGCACCTAAATGTCAGAACACCTTGCAAAATTCCTGGATACCATCTTTTACGCAAGGAAAGCAATATGCCAATGCTAAGAGCGAACGGCGGAGTCGCCATAGGTTACAGCCATCAATACCACACAGACTACACACAATACCAAACCTGCAGCAACCAGAACATCTTATATCAACAACATATTTAAAAAATATCTCAATAACAGTTTCCACAAACCGCATGGCATGTATCAATATCAACCAAAGCAATTCCTTCCCGGTCTTCTTAAACACTGGAGTACCACAAGGTTCAACACTTTCACCACTGCTCTACATCCTATTCAGCTCCGATCTACCACCACTACCCCATAACATACAGTTATACCAATATGCAGACGCCACAGCCTTCCTTGCAACAGCACAAACGGTACAACAAATAAACCGCACAATGCAAACTGTAATAGACACATTTAGTTAGTCAATGATGTGATCAGTGACAACTCACAATCAACGCTGCAAAAACACAAGCTATTCTCTTTATACTACCAAAATAGCGGACCAGAGTTCGACGCAACCCGGATAACATAACTATACACGTGTAGCAAACTCCAGTCAGACCTACACACGAAGTAAAATACCTAGGACCCACCTACGATTATCATCTCACCTGGAATCCACATCTCAGAACACTAACCAAGAAAGCATACAACCGTCTAAACCTACTAAAACGAATGACAGGAACTTCGTGGGGCATCAATCCGACTGCCATACTTAACACCTACAAAGCCTTTCTCCGCCCAGTTCTGACATATGGCCACATCGCTTGGATTCCAGCACAAGCAAAATTTTACAATAAACTAAAAATACTAGAAAGACATGCATTCCGCATAGCACACCGAATCAAACTCCCTAGTCCAGTTGCTGAACTCTAGGAACGAGACACGATGCCAAACATACTATACCATCTGGAAACTCTGAGAATCCGCTATATCACTAACCGATACGAAACCTACCATCCGCTTCTTCTCGACAGCATGCATCATGACGCAACCTATAAAACACCACAAAGAGCTTTTGTACCTCGCCCAATAGGTCTTTTGTTCAGTCTCTATCTCTTCACTCTGCCAGACAAGCATCCAGAAGTCCCACACCTGACAGCGTTCATAGATCCGCAACCACCTGATTATATCATACTATCATACGCATAAAACCACAAACAACTAACAGTACCTCTCAAGGGACGGAAGTCCGGTCCCCACTATCATCCCAAACGTGCGCATAACTTCTAGAATGACATAACCCAAATAAAAATACAAAAAGTAACCTTCGAAGCTAGGTAAGGTGGCAAAGTTAATCTGAATCTCTTTGACCATCAACAATCAAAGAAACAATCATAATCCAAAAACTCTTCCACAATAGAGGGCGTAGCCCTCTCAGTGAGCATTAGCCATGACACCAACATGGCTAATACTTAATAATAATAATAATAATAATAATAATATATATAATTTGTAAATTATGGGACCTTTGACGACGGCAGACAGCAGTGGAAGCACGATCAAGTGATGAACGGAACTGCACAGGGTTTGGGACTCCCGTCGACAGCGAAACGGTGTACCAATTAGCCCGAGTACTCGTGCCAGGTTGAATGGCGCAGGATGCAGAAGGCTGAGGAAACCGTGGGCGGAGCGTATCTTCGGTACTCGTGCATACAGCACAGTCATAGGAGACCTTGAGAAGAAGTTTGTGGAACTTCATCGGAGCTGCAGCGGTTTGGGAGCCCGTGGGTGGCCGTTGAAGGTAAGCCTTGCGCAGCGATGTACCAGACGCCTGAAGCAATCACGCCAAATTGAATGGGTGAATCAGCGGACGCAGGTTAGTGCTCACCGCGGTAGCAACAGCACGGGGTGGCATACATACTATCAGGACTTTGTATGCGGGAAGCGCCAGCGACAGCGAAGCGACGCACTCAGTACCTGCGGAAGCTGAGGTAACATTTTTCACACTGTTTCTGTTGTTCATCCCCGCATTGCTCTTCTCTTACTCTTGCTTTTTCCCTCTAAAAGTAATCTCTTCGCACTTTCCTATTGTCTTTTTTCACCTTCTTTCACTATTCCCGATGTAGTGGTAAATGTCTTCGTATAGAAACTTCTACAACACCACAGATCCTAACTTTTTAGTATTCCTATACTAACTGCATGCGGAGAGCTTGGTAGCAGTTGAGAAAGGTCACTCAGCAGGGTGGGACTTTCGGGGGCCCTGCTTAGCCACCCTTTTCTGTTAGCCCCGGGGACAGAAGATAACATACATTAGTCAACATTAACAATATAACTGTTGTGGTTGTGACGTGTAAGCATTGCATAATATGGTCGCATTTACCTCACCAAATCAATGATTACGATGAAAAATCGTAATGTCCCGAAGTTTTATTTAATTAACTATTGATAAAGTGTTTCAGATAAACCTCCTTGACCAGCGCCAATCCAGCAATCCCCACAATATCCCAAACTCACCTCCCAGAAAAAGGGCGTAACCCTTTAAAGTGGGCATAGTCATGACCTCACCATGACTATATTAAAAATAAAAAAAATGTGAAAAGCACATCACATCTGGGAAAACTACTGTTGCCATACAGTTTTAGTGCCTGTTTTGCTCATTGAGTTTTTGTGGAGGACTTTGTGCGTTTATCACAGGTCGACATCACCAAGAGGAGGTATTGCTGTCTTTTAGGGGAGCCACAGTGGTCATTATCATTCATCACGATTGTCGATAGATCCATCAAACACGTCACTGTGACGGGCCTGTCACATGTGAAATTTCTGATTATCTCTCTATTTCTATATATATACTCATTCAGGGCACACTCCCAGATAATACGACTACTCCTTATCATCTACCACAACCGGTTCCAACACCACCTTATTCTGATCCTCCATCGTACTCAGCTACTATAAAGTCAGGTGTTCAGGATTGTGAGAGACCTTATACTTATTCATAGGTAAAGTATGAAAGTAAATACTCCTTATTTCAAATTGGCGTAGCTATAAAAAGAGTGATACATATACTAAATTATATCCTTACTTATTGATAAAATGTTTGTATCGTGGCATTAATATTTTTTGTCATACAAATATAGTTGAATAGCACTTTAAATTGTGCATTCATGAATAACTCTTGGCTTCACACTGATCGTCCAAACCAACAATTGTATTATTCGATTACAGTAGTGGTATATACCGGTAATATCTCAGGCATATACAGTGTCGGACTGGGTACCCCGGAGACCCGCCTGGAAGAGCAGATTAGGAGCCCCACAGTAGGAGTCTTAGACATCTCGTAAAATACGGGATCGTCCCTTTCTCAGAGTTCTGTCCCGGTGTCACAAGAACGTTTGCCGGAACGCTAAAATGTCCCGTGTTTTGTTTATAGAATACAAACTACAGGGTCAATAGTTGTTAATGAGGTCAGTCAACAAAAACTAACATGATATCTCATTGTTTCTCCCACAAAGTCATTTAATTTATACTACTTTCAAGTGACCAACAGACAATAACTATTTTAGTTCGACAAATTTAGCGTTTAGTTGTAGTAGGAACATAAATAACCGAAGACAGAAATACATTATTCTAAAACCCACTTTTTTGGTGTTCAGGATTCAAAACAATTATTTTCCAACTAGAATTTTCCTGATCACATATGCAATTATGTTTAAAACTAAATATTTTAATGAAAACATTGTTTAGAATGCGAAGTAAGAAATATATAAGAAACACTCTTTAATAAACACAGCTTTATTTCGAAATCAATAACACCTTTAGAATCCTAATTTAATGCACGTTCAAGTGATCTCGAAATTATGATTCGGAAACATTAACCTGGTCATTCGCTGCAGTGATTGGGGACCAAAAAATGTTCTTCACAACCTAAAAAACTTCAGACGCCATATTGTATTTGCAATAAATGATAGGAAGCTCCCCGCTAAAGCTACGTTTCACAAAGCCCCAGACCTTTACGGTAACCTCATAAACTCATAGATAGTGCAAATACAGTAGTAGCTTGGAAACACACATAGGCGATATTAGGACCAGGGGAGATAATTGGGACACCTACCCTAACGTGTTCAATATAGATAGGATTATAAATTTTAACATGTTTTAAAGCTGTCAGAGATATGCTCCAAATAGTCGGTTCCAGGTCTCTAGGTCACCCCTGGGCTGAGATATGGGGGTAGTAAGTCCCCATAAGAAAAACATGGAGAATGGAGTGTCATTTTAAATTTTAATAATCGAAAACTACCAATATTAGTGTCAAATCCATAGTTTTTGGAATCACTGAGATTAATATTGTCACTTTGACTGGCTCAAAAGCTGAAAGTGTCTAGCCAACAAAATAGCAATAGCGATTAGTAAACTAATGGCAATGTGTCGCAACGGCATCTGATACGTATGACTTGAAAAAGAGGAAGAAAAATCGAAAAAAGAATCGGAATTATTTACAAACAGTTCCTGTTCCGAAAACAGTTCGTGCTCCCGTTTTGATGAATAGGATCTGCGATATATCTTGTAACAATTATACGACAAGTTACTGGGTGCTTACCCTAAATTGGTTTTGTTCCCACACCTCCCTACACGCCCCAGGTAGTGGAGGATGAACGTGAACTGCATACAAAGTATCACTATTCATCTCAGCGACCCCGTAAAGTAAACTATGGATTCGACATTAATATTGGTCGTTTACGATTATTTTTTCCACCCTCTCCAACTTCCAGAGGGTGGGGAAACTTGAACATTAAAAGTGTCAATATTCATCTCAGCCACTCCGACAAAATAACCCTTGAAAACCCATTAAAAGAAAAAAATGTTCTTATTATAAGAGAATACTTCAAAACTAATTATTTTTTTTAAAACATATATCCGAACTCCGAACGGATAATCAGCAAACAGGATAATACGCACACGGATAATCGGGGGTTTGCTGTATATAAAAATATTTTATTTGTTGTTGTATATCTTCGGTATATATCGCTGACACATGTGGATCTTGATGTTCTTGGACAGTGGAATTTGGAAATGACAACTTCATTTGCTTCGGATCCGAGGCACACTACTTCATTTTTTTTTTCAGCGTCCCGTCTTTTCTGGGAACCACTCTCATACGACCTATTCATGACAGACACTTTACGTTCACGACACTTCACAACACTGGCAGCAAGCAAGCAGTAATTGTTAACTCACCATTGTTCTTCTGAAAAGTGTCTGATCGAAAATTACAAAGCGGTTGTCGCTTTTTGCACCCGCGCAAGGTAGACCGGAGGGGAGGGGAAAATAGACGTACAAGGGATAAGAAACTTGCACGTGTTGCTTAGTTGACTGTTGAGGTGACAATGAGCTAGTTACTACATTTCATAAAAACCAGAAAAAAATGAAGAAAAAATTCAAAGAAAAGACAAACAAAGAAGAAAAGTAATACATTATATTCTCGGTGTTGGTATGCGTACAGAAATATATTCATCAATTTATTTTCGAACATAATGCACCTGCATATGAAATATTCATTTTGCATTAAAAATTATTAAATATGTATCTACATATGCAATATGCAAAATGTGTAATTATCCTAGCTCTACTGATAACATAAATTCAATTACTGTAATGTAGAAAAGGGGCCCCATTCTGTTTGCTCTATTGTAAATTCAGGCTATAATGATCATCATAATTGAATGAAAAATGACGAATGTGCCATGTTTTCTAAATGCTATTCCTGTTGTACATCGCAGTAACCTTCGAGAAGGAGCCCGTAAGGTATTGGGGGCCTTCTGGACGTAGTAAGATCTACAGTTATCTTTCTGATGTCTGTGGGAATACTCAGTGGCGTGCATCTGGTGTAGGCCCGAATGTCGTGGTTCATTTTGTTAAATGTTGTAGATACTTACATAAGGATTAAAAATTTATATTAAAAAAACAAAGTTGAGGGTGGAGCCCCGGCCGGGATTCCGGCCCTCCGGCCCTGGCCAGTCCGAGACTGGGCATATAGTTCATGTATACTCAATAATTCTACTATCCAACACTGCCCCTTTTTATAAATATTTAATTTAGTACTCAGAACTCTTTACGACTACCCATGGTCTCGTGAACACCTGATTTTCAGCTGTCAACAGTGTCAATCATTTGATGATTTTTCTGGAACATTGATTAATCCTTTTGACACATTACCACTGTCCCTCCTTTGTTTGGTTTCTTTTCTTAGTGTGTAATTTGCTTTGTTTCACATTGTCTATGTTTGAAACGTAGTTCTATTACCTTGTTCATTCTATGATTTCATCAACTCACTATATACGACAGAAAAGGTATTATATGAAACACCTTTTCCAGGAGAGCTCATAAAATTGGAGGGAAGGAAACTTTTACCATCCAATAGATATGGAATGATGAAATGATGAGTTGAAGTTCGAAAGTAGTGTTGTGTTCATAAGTGTAGAGCAGTGATATATACTGAGACTATTAAAAACTCTAGTTAAACGCTCTCTCCCATGTTTTCCTTTGCATCCTTAAAAAAAACACCTGGATGAGGATCCTTGATTCTAACCGAGTATCACCACTTTTACAGGTTAATAGAATAATTAATGAGTAGGGGTGAGAGGGCTCTTTCCGCGGAAGTCCTTGCCACGTGATCATATTTTCTTTACATTCACTCGGAGTAGTCTGAAAAGCACTTCTCCTTCTATCTCTATCATCTTCTTTCCCCTGTCAAAACTTGTACCCGATTATGAATACATGATTTTAAACCAGATGAATGTGTGCTCAGCCTAGCGTTTATTACCATTACACATTCAGATATGAAGTAGAGACGATTATGCATTGCACGTAATGAAAGCTAATAGCGTAGTTTCAATCTTGAGATAAAATTTATGTTCCAGGAATTAAAATTTTATGTTGTGAGAGGAATATCTCAAAACGGCGAAATCATTATTGTGTGCGTATGAGTTGTTAAGGTGTAGGACGAACATGTAAAAGATAGTTATAAAATTTATGAAAAATTGGGATGACACCAATGCTGAGAAGAGCAGATAAGCCCAAGGCACTATTTCTCGCGACCTCACCGAGACGAGACCGAGACATACGCTTCGAGTACCTCGTCTTGATCAACACACTCCCATATATTATAAATAAAAATTTGGACTTCCTACACAGGGTGTTGCAAAATAACACCGACCAAACTATCTCACTAGATTCCTGACATGAGAATAAGAAAAAAGTATAGACAGTCGAGGGTGCACAAGTGTTCCGTTTCGGCGCCATAGGCTGCCGAAAGCGAGAGAAAAAGTGCTTTAGAGCTTGATGTCTCCAGTACTATTAACATTAGCACTGAGGCGGCGTGGTTCCCTGAATGACCAGCTCTGTCCAAAAATGCAAATTCCAAAAATCTGCAATGAGGGTGCAAGGGATCTCAAAAGTAAATAGAGGATTCTCAGAAATACTCTGAGGTGAAGGTGGGTCGAAATAAGCACGAATGGAACTACTCTATCCAGAAATCATAATAAGTTGGATCTGCAGAATTCTTATTTAAATGGCGTGCATGCTCTACGCCAAAGCAGGAGATGCAGTCAAGATTTGTATGATGACACCTACTTCTTACAGATCACTTTAGAGGAGATTCTCCATACAAGTGATGAAATTGACATTGTGCGGGAGACGATACTAGCTTTCTCTCAGCAATGCATGTCAATACCGCCTAAGTTTGCATCTTGGGAACAACCTTGATTGTGATTTACCAAGCCTACACGGCTTACGGCATTATTTGTAGGGAAAGTGCTCTGTGCTCTGCAGCTAAGCCTTTTTTTTAACATTTCTTTAAAAAAAATACTTTTTCATGTTTCGATTTGAATAACCATCTCCCGTACATTGTCGCATTATTTTAGTAACACGTGTGTATGTAGTTGACATGAACTTATAAGAATTCAGGGGATGAAACGTTTGATGGAGTTTTGTCTATAGTTATGGTGTTCCGAAACCTCCCAGGAGAAATTGGCGACATGGGGTCGGATTAATTGGCCAGTATGTGGTCTTACGTTGTCGTACAAGAGATTAATACCCTTTTGCCTGGTCTCTTCCGGTGGGCAACCAATTGCAGTCTGTCAACTGTCTAGCAATACTATTCAGAATTGTCACAATGATGCCACGTGTAAGGAATTTAACTTGAACCATATCCATGTGGTCCCAAAATAGAGTTGCCATGGTATTTTGGCCATCGGTGCTGTTTTGAACTTTTGCAGTGGCGAGGACAATAGATGATTTCTTGTTTGCTAACCCGTTTGGATTCAGGTGTCCACACGTTCACAGGGGTTTCATCACATGAAATGACGCGATGGAGAAAGTGTCATCTTCGTTGGGTTGAAGATATGTAAGTGACAGACTCTTTCTTCTGTATTTAGACAGCTCTGTAAAATTCTAGGTACCCATCTGTAAACTTTCGCACAAACGTTCTGTATCCAAGGTGATCGTGCGCAATATTGAACACAGTAGCAGACCAAATATCGACTCTTCTCATTATTGTCTCATGTCACTCGCTTATTCTCATGTATCATGGCTTCCACTTGACACACGTTCTCGTCTGTGGCTGATGTTGTTAGCCAGCTAGGCCTCTGTTCATCACCCACATTTGTCCCTCCATTTAGGAACGTCTCTCCCACTGCATCACATTTGTTTACGAGCCATTACACCGTTTCCAGACACCTGTTCGTGATGATTGACTGCCTGTTTATCTCCTTTGGCACACAGAGATACTATGACACTTCGGATCTTCACGTTTGACCACGTTTCCAGACATCTTATCGTATTTTTCACTGTAGTATTGAAGAAGTTTCACGGTGTTGTGCCATACAGGTCGTAAAAAGTACTATATCTCAGCATCTGCACCATATCAAAATTACGCTGTTAGTCTTCTTACTGCTGATTGTATAGACCTTATTGAACATACCTTGTACAATATGATATAAGAGGATACCTTTACGTAGTTCCTTGTGCATGGTTACAGGATATGTTTGGATACCATATATTGACCACAAAAGATATGTTTGTTACTGTTGATCCACAATTTTGATCCTACAATTAAATCGGTCATTGTTAAAAGGGAATATGGGTTATCTATTTTAATGACACATATTCCCTTTTAACAATGACCGATTTAATTTGACGACATATAATTTGATTTCATTCCATAACCACTTTAGTTATTTTGAATAGCACATTTTGGAAACCTATTAGATTCTACATAGGTTAAAGAGAAAACATTATTCAGTTTGATGATTAGTAGCTATCAGTCGACCAGGGTTACTTCAGTATACAGAGAATCATCACCCATAACGTAAATGAACAATGATCATTCAAAATGAAGAATTAGTAAAGGTACCATGCAGCGACAAAATGCAATTTAGGACAATCGAAAAAAGATGAGTCCGTAAATGTGTGAATTGTCACTACAGAATTTCCTTCTTTCCTTTTGCCCAATAAATTTTTATCGACCTGTTGAGTTTCTTCGTATTTACTTCTAATGTTCTCAGTTTTCATGTGAAGCACGTTCTCTTTCAAGAGAAAAAAAACAACAAAAGAAACTTAGACGTCGTCGTCTTCTACCGCAGACTCTGGTCTCTTCTTGAATTCCAATAACTCATATAATGACAAGTGAGAGGGTTTTCTATGTAATAGAAAGCTTCCTCTACTTCGAAAGTCCTTGGCTTACTTCGTTTACTGTATAGAATATAGGAGAGATAGAAGGGAACGGAAAGGCGTTGCTCACAAAATGTTCTTGTTCGATCGCCCGCTGGAGAAGCATCTTCGGTGGACTACAGCCAGAAAGAAGACTGCGAATAGTTAACCATAAGCATACTCAAAGAATAAAGTATATAGAGAGAGAAATTTTGCTTTTCTTTCATGATGGTATTTTTAAGTTTAACTAAAACTGTCTGATACAGGAACACAGTGTGCCACTAAAACACTGCGACAATCTCGAGAAGCGATAACACACACCAGATAATCATATCTGGAAGTCTCGTAAGGTAACCATACCAGGTAGTCTCAAAGGTAATACCTCCTCCTACACAAAAATCGTGTATTTCGTCCGAATTTCATTATACTACACACTAATTATACTCACAGGCTCACAGTTCTGTTTTGACATCACTGAAGAAACAACAAGAAAAAACAAAGTAGTGTTCGAAGCTCTTGTAGAAGTGTGGTATTAGTGCCAGAGATCTACAGAAGATTATGATCAGGGTATGGAGACCCGAAAACTTGACATCAGGAATAATCGAAGATGGCTGAAGAAGTTTCGAGAAGGGAAACCTCGATGGACAGTAGTTGGAGAGCATCGACAGTAGTCGGCAATTTGAATAAACAAAAAGTTCACGAGGTTATTAAAGCTGGTCGTTGTGTGAAGACCTGAGAATTGTACGATACAATATAATGAAACACTACGCAGGGTTCTTGGTTATCAAAAAAAATGTACTAAGTGGTTCTCGATGTCGTAGATGTTTTATGGCACTGCAATGCGCGCCTTCACACCTTAAGAAAAACTTTACAGGCTATTGCGAAAATGTAGTGAACTGTAATGCTGTATTGTTCTTTTGGTATTCATTTGGCACCTTCTGACTTCTATCGGTTTACATCTTGACAGAAGTGACATGAAAGAAGTTCAATAGACTGCGGAGTTGTGAGGTGAAAAGGCAGGCAGAAGATTCCCAAATAGGTTCCAGACAGTAGATTAAATGATGGTAAAAATGTATGCAAAGCGGTGGACAACAATTTCAATATACTTCACGAAACTTCAGTTAAAATATTTGTACTAAATTTTAATATCTATTGCTTTCAGTTGAAAATCATGATACGTTACTTTCGGAACAATCTTTACATGTCGAAATATACGTATTTTCGAAACTAGAAGTACCAAAAATGGAGCAGTATCATCATAAATGGAAACAATTAGTTCAAACAGAACTTAACAATTACAGCGCTGCATAGCAGATGTAAAAGAGCTATTTGCATAAATAACTTTAAAATTCTATGGCATGTACTGTAAAGGACACAGAACCATGCCGAATATTGCTAACCAGATTAATGAGACGAAATCATTAAATATATTCATTGATAACTACCTTGGAATTATTGATCAATAAAACATGTTATTATGCTTTAGCTGAATTGGAAATGCAAGGCTATTGTACAAGAAACGCACAATCTTACAAGTACACGAAGCAAAATATCTTCTTGGCAGTGTGTGTATATACGTGCCGAAACAACAACACCCAACGTGCCGGTTCGTTAAAACAGCGTTTAACGTTCCAGAAATGTCCTCTGTTTACACGTTTTAACTCAGCGAGGAGGCGCGAATGAAATCTCTTCTCTTAAAGCTATAAAAGAGCCTTGACCCCTCTACTTAGTAGCTTTCTTCACAATCTCATCACACCCAGCGTCACTTACCCACACGAAGTATGTTAAAATCAAGACGAAGATTTGTTATTTCTACGAAAAAGGAGTTTATTATGAGTCATCATGAGAGTATGAGACTTTGCAATATAACACACTTTTACTTATGAATGAAAATCCACTACTAGCAGCTTTCATTCCATTTCAGTTATTTTGTTGCACTACGTTTTGGACTCTAATTGAATAGGTGAGTGTAAAAAGCAACCTAATACTGAAAATAGACCGCTTGACAGAACTGGGGTCTTTTTTTCTACTAACTAAAATATTATTTATCCTGATTGCAATAGCTTATTTGTAATTCTCTGAAGTTTAATTTCATTTATGGTCTTTAGGTATCTTTGGCTAAAACCGGGATATGGTAGGAGAGATAAGAAGGAAGTCCAAACCAGGGCCTAGTTACAAGGTAGAATACCAGCATGAGCAAGATTTTTTTACTGAGGAAATATCCTGGGAAAAAGACTCACGAGGTAAGTACCCTACCACGACCTCTCAGATTTCGTTCAACGTTTCAGAAGAAGTGCAGACCAATGACGTAAACATTTTCCTGCAAGGTATTCTATTTCCAAATCCGTAGTTTCGAAGTAAGAGACTTGCAAAGTTAGGGCGATATCATCACAGACGACTTAATATCTTAAAAGCTTATGATTGGAGAAAGCCACTTAAAAGAGAGTTCAATACTTGCCCTATGAAACCATAGTAATCCCTTGATAATGAAATTCCTATGTAGGGAAACACGTCCATGTGGCACCCCCTTCAATCATAAACTTTGCTGAAATACAGATGTGTTGGGTACAACTTCGATTATGATTTGCTAATCGGAAATAGATTGTGTGTGATGTTTTTTCTGTAGATACCATGTCATTTCGAAAACAAATACTGCCATAAATTTACACGCCTCTAGCAGCGAAAGTAAACATCTTTCCAAAATTCTGAAAAGGGATTTTTTTTTTACGTGTTTGGAGGTCCCCTACATGGTGGTATATTTTTGATTCGCCTCTTCTGGGTGTGTGTGAAATGGGGAGGGTATATTTCACTAACACACACACACAATAACACACGCGTGCCACAAGGTTTACTATTCGCAAGTGTTTGAAATGGTAACGGGACATTTGGGACACCAGGTAACTTAGTGGAGTATTAAGTAAATATTGACCAGGGGTGCCAGTAGAAACAAATTTGGAACAGTTTCTTTTTTCTATAGTTTGAAAGCGATTTCTTTGGATTCATATGAATCTCTGAAGGTTACGAGGTTATGAAAATTGTAACATAGAAGCATATATTTTATATGAGTTAAAAATGTTACGAAATCCTGAATATGTCTATTAAATTGAAGTTGCGAAAGTAACGACTATAAAGACGTGGGAAAATGCACAGCCATTCCTAATCCGTTATGCTGAATTGAAGTAAATTTTGTAATTTTTATTATTAAATTATGAAAACGTGTAGCATAAAAAGTATTTCTAGAAAGTGGCTTCTGCAGTGCCTTGTTTGAAAGATAGATCTATGGGGGTCATGCGCAATCTGCCATCCCAAATAATGCAACACACGAGGTGAAAACGGAGAGTAATATGTTTGTCCTCAAGCGAAAAACTTGCACGACCCAAAGCTCAGAGCAGCTGTCAATACCGCGTTATGAATAATGTAATTTATCAATTTAGTGGGGACGCTTTCCTATAAAAAGAAGAGTCGCCCATAACGGTGGCAATTTTCCATTAACAGTTGCTCTACAATAGAAAGGAGAGAGCCAAAAAAGAAGAAGGGAGCTAATCTCTTGGATCTTCCCAGCATCCAAACCACATATTCTCTTTTCCCTCTATGCACTACATTATACATATTTTCCCACTACTAATGTTGCATTGCGTATTACGACTGCTCAAACAAAAACCCACAACATATACATACCACAGTATAATGCGATGACAAATGTAGTGTGAGGTCATATCTCAAAAATATGTATCGTACTTCATTTGCGGGTTCACAAAACTGTTGCATTCTCTCAGAAGACAAAGGTTTATGACTGTTTATGGTCCCTCCCTTTTCCACCCTTTCAACATGTTGTCACCCGCAATCTCTCTCTCTTTCCAAGTGTGGATTGTGTATGTGTGTACTTCTGTGTGTATTTCTAAAAAGCACCCGTGCAGGAGGCGATGGTAAACATTGCCTATACGATTTAAAGGGATATCACAACACGAAAATAATGTTGCTTTAAAATACGAAATAGAATGTTAAGGAACTGTAAATTCAAAATAAGCCTACGTTTACATAGTATAATGTATTTCAGTGTAGTTTACAGTTTAGCAAATCGTGATTAATTAATACTGATACTGAACATTTCGATATTATTATTGAACTTACAAGGATTATTATCCATTATCTTTTATTTATTTGATAGTAACTATTCCTGAACAATTTGGAAGCAGCCCTATGCTTCATAATCTTGTTTCTGATGTATAAAGGTTTATAATATTTTTATTCCTTTTGTTTTTATAGTTGAAGGTATAAACCATTGAGCTGGACGTAACGCCACTGGAGTGATCGACTAGTCTCGAACGATAGACGTCAGACCAAACATTTAACCTTGATCGTCCACTTCCGGTCTAAACCTATATGCACCAAATTTTACGTTTTAAGTAAGTTGCTTACGCTTGTTATCACTGTAGGTCCCGCATTAGCATTGATTAAGTTAGTGTATTAGTTTCAAACGCGTAGGTTTTTTCGACATCATTTAAACAATTTTACTAATTTATATAATTTCTAGCTGGTTACAAAGGTATGATAATAATAACACCAAGCCTTATTTCAATGAATAACCTAGATAACAATTTTGATTTGAATCTCCTTTAAAATGAATTAAAATCTTATAAAACCTACGTTTTTTTAAAACGAAAAGCTGTAAAAGTACAATATAGATTTTCAGAGAATTGGATAAGAGCTTATGATAATCATAAATATAATTCAAACGCTAATATTGGGTCAAGCTGAGCGTGGGATATCTAAAAATAAAAGCGTGGGATAAGCATAAATAAGAGCGTGGTATGATCATAAATATAGTTCAAACGTTAATATTGGGTCAAAGTAGTTACGAATTGATTACAATGCCAGAATAAAGTAATCATCGCAAGAAAGCAATGAAGTCTGGTGTGCTACAGAAGTGCCTAGTTTACGGCCAAAATAAGGAATTTACAAAATAGTGTAGGTATACGGCCATATCTGATTTTGAAATTTGTAGTTGATTTCAATATTGTTATCAGGTATACACAACAGAACTAATTTTGAAATTGCTTAAACAATGGGAAGTAGGTGAAAATTTCTTTACACAATTTCAAACGAATAGAAAATCTAGAAAGACAATAACCCAGGCCTCCTAGTCCGGGTGATAACGTCGCGGGTTTCAGATCGACAATGAATAAATACGCGAATTCGAATTCCACGACCGACTATCCTAATAGATTTTCCCCGGTTTCGCCATGCGAATGTGGGGATGAAACCTTAAGTAATGCACTGGCCAATGCCTTTCCTCATCCCCTACCTACCGCATCCCCACCTAAGTAAAAGATACCAAAGGCCATCTGTCCAGACAATAAAAGCATGGTAAAATAGCTGAGATTCAAAATCTTTGTAAAGGCACAGAAAAAATATTTTTAGCAAAATAACTTGCACTTCTCATACGCTTCACGCACGAAAACGAAACACAGAACATTTAGTTATCTCCCGAGTCCCTCTTTAATTCCAACAAAAGGAAGGCTTGTATAGCCATCGCTTTCTGTATTGTCGCTATCGCTTATATTACAGTTTCAAATTCACAGAAGCGGGCACTGAAACAAATACTGTCTCTGGTGGTGACACATTGATTTATACACCGATTAAACTTGGCTTCCAAGAAAATAACACCAAAACTCAACAATTTTCTCTCCAAGGGAGCTCAAATGGAAAGTGCAGTCAACTCTAGCCTTACCCTTTTTCCTTATTCTTTTTAGATAGGACCAGTGGCGACCGGTGGTTATTTCCACTGGGTGTTGCGCTCAGGCCCACCGCTAGCCACAAAGAAGAAACCACAAACCAGATTGTTAAATAAAGGGACGTAAGTCAATTAATTACGATTTTAAAATACTTAGAAAAATGTCGTGGCTATGAGGATAGAACTTGACAGTTTGTCATAATTTATCGTGGCTATAAATTTGTGTGACTGTTATTGGTATTGTTAATATCAGTTTTCGAAGCTTTGAAGATTCACTAAACGTTTTCTCCAAGCTATTTTAAACTATAAAGTCTAACAAGCCCACAGCTCCTGACATTGATCGAAATTATTCTACCGAGTAAATTGAAGACAGTTCGTGTAACTATGTATATACACAGCATTTGAAATGGGACGATACAATGCCATAGATTTAAAATTACGATTTCGCAATTAAAGTAACATGAATCGCCCGCAATGACTTCTATCTAAAAGCGATACTGGACTGACTGCTGCTGATGCCAAACTTTTCATGAATATATGAAGCCACGAAGCGGAGATGACACAATCTCGTTTGTCCACTTCCAGTCTAAGCTAATATGGACCAAATTTTCAGTTCTAGACCAGCGTTTTACGCTTAATATCGCTGTGTGGCCAATTTTTTTAATTTATAAATTAATTCTCGCAAAAAAAAACGTAGAAAAATTGCAGTATTTTCTACGAAATGCAGAGTACAGTATACTATTATATGAATAACACAGGAATTAAAACTTAAATGGAAACGGGCCGCACAGCGATATTCTGCGTATAAAATTGAATTTAAACTAAAAATTTGGTCCAGATTGGATTAGACTGGAAGTGGATATAAGAGTTTCAATATTTTCTCTGGTGTCTACCTTTCGACACTAAGCAGTCACTCCAGTATAGTTAGTTTTGGTTACGTAGAACTCGAGAGTCGCTCTTGTCATTCAACATTCTATGGTAATATCGCAGTCTCGTCTATTCAAATGCAGGAAAAACACATGCACGCTCTCTCTCTCTCACAGACTCTCTCTCTCTCTCTCTCTCTCTCTCACACACACAAAGAGAGAGAGAGAAACTGCGAGTAAATGAAGCGAACTAGCAGACGGCTTTCTGTAACCTGGGAGGAGTTCTTGTCGCTTGCGCGCCACAACTGCCACCTTGTGGAAGCAATGGAAAGCTAAGGAGGGGAGAAAAGAGTAGAAACCTTTGGCTTGCATGGTCCGTGCAACTTCTCAGTACCTGTGCTAATTGCTATTACAAATGTCAGTCTAAGATCCAGGGAAGGGAGAGACTGTCTAGCGAGATGGGTGTTAAATAAGGTGCAGGCCAATTACAACACCAAGATTAAACTGTGAATTTGTGAAGTATATTTTTCCCTTCCTGAAAGGAAACTATTGGTTTTTCTGAAACGGAGGGGTAGAATATTATTACATTGAAATAAAAATTAAATAATTTAATAATGTGGGCTTTGTGCAACGGGGCAACAAAGAGACAGACCGCTCCTGAATAGGACTAAGAACCGTCGGTTGTGCAGGCATGCTTTCCATACGAGTTTGAACAGCCAAACAAACTTTGAACAGCCAAATAAACTTCGAATAGTCAAAAAATCTTTCAACAGCCAATCTTACTTTGAATAGCGAAACAAACATTGAATAGCAAAAAACGTTGAATAGCAGAACAAACTTTGAACAGCCAAACAAACTTCG
>JAGDQP010026959.1:0-25411 GCA_022664845.1 Lepisma saccharinum
ATTATCAGAAATTATAAAGCATGAATACAATGCTTCATTTTTAAGAATTAATAGAAAAATACATTTCCTCTTGCCTTTCGTGTATCACGTTACCATGCTGTGGAATCAGTACAGTGATTTATAATTTATTCGAATAATTTCAGTATTGTACTCGATTCGTTAAGAAATAAATTATCTTCTTGAAAGCATAGGTTTCAAGTTTATTTTCATGTCTCAGTGTTCGGGAAGGATTTTTAAGCTACACTTTTCAGTAAATTGCAACTAGTTTTTCACCCAAAGTAAAAATTGTGTTCTCTGTATTTATGTTTGAAATGCTGATTTCATCAGCTTTATTGTTTTTTATTTGCTACATACTACAAGAAATTACAAATATCTTTACAGAGCCAGGACATGTGATATTTTTTTTCTTTTATAGAGAGAAAAGTTTCTACCCTTCCTACTTAAAGTATAGACATTGAAAATCACACACCGACCACTCAACGTGAGTTGGATTTCCTATCTTCTGGGTTTCGAGAAATATGTATAATAAAGTGATGTAAAGGTATTAATGTTGACGATAGTGCAACATCCACGCTTTAAGTCGTCACCCAAAACAGACTCCGAGAGCATTTGCAGCATTAGCACTATCGTTGGGAGATGTTTTTAACAGCTAAAAGGAAGGGAGAGGGAGAGAAAGTCACTACTCTTCTTGAATAGACAAAATAACTGAATGTAATCATAGTGTTTTGCACTTACCGAGTAATTCTAATTTCCCATAAATGAGATCCCGCATGTAGCTTCTTTTCTTTGCTGATATATTGATAACAACTTGTAGTATCCAAGATCTGCGAAAATACGAGAAATTCTTTCCTTAAGTTTCTAAATTAATCGAAATTTTAATTTCATCTAACAGGATTTGTACATGATTACAAGGGAAAGTGACTACATGTTATCGTGCAAGTCTGATTCAAATATAATTAATATTCTACATAAAGACATTTGACGAGCATCAATGTATAAGGTGCTCAGGACAACGGGGAGCAGAGCTGGTTATGTGTTATATTTCTATTGTTTTATACCGCCTATACAACCTGGTGAGCTTGTAGTTTTGGAAAGCACGCTCTGAACCAATCCGCTAAATTCTTCTTCTGAAAACTTGAATGCATGAATATGAGCCCATAAGTCGAGCCTTCTAGCCCCAAGGGCTACCGATCGTCTATGGAACTATACATCTCACAAAAATATTGTCATTATTTAATCTTATATGTACTTTTTAACATACATACAATAACTTTAAAACATAATACCGAAGTATGGGACCAAGTTGAACAGATAGGGTAAAGTGGATTAACACTAAATTATTGTGCTTTTGCATTCCAACCATTAAACGATCGTAGTGCCTTAGTATCTTTGGTACTATAATTCTAGCATATCTTCACGAAACAAATCGTGGACTTTACCTGATTCTCTGGTGCTAAGTGAAAACGTAATCAGATTTACAAACACGGTTGTTAATTGTGAGATAGACAAGCACACTAACCTAGGGCGCTTGAAAAAACGAACAAACTGGTAGGTTTATCAGGGCCAAGGAAATAATGAAGCTTACGTCATATACCATGAAGTTTACTTTAAATATCATAAAGTTTTAAACGAGAATTTTAATAATAGAAATGCCTTTTAGCTTTTAGTTTTACTGACCAGAACATGATTAGAATGAATTAAAACATGGGAGCCTCAAGTGAGTGTTTAATGGCTATTGCCTCAAGCTACTGTAAAGTAGAGCAACATGATTGGCATATGTGAAAAGTATTGACTATAGAAATCTTCCAACCTCGGTGTTTAAATAGAACCAAAACATAGTTATTTGGATTATTCCAGACACCTTAAGCACTTTTCGAATTTTAGGAAACATATGAAGCATTGCGATGAGATGTCTGCACATTTTCATAAATTCTGTTTTTCCTACTTTCATTTAAGACATGTGTTGCTCTGCACATCTGAATACGGTGCTAATTGAGGGAATTCAAATGAAACAATTGCGGAGTGTCCGTATTGTCAAACTACGTGAGGTATTCAGACTTATTATTGAATCACTTTCGACACCAAATGAAAACACCTGTAACTATTTAACATTTCAGGAGTATGGATGAACAAAAGTCTATGTATTGTATTTTAACGTGGAGCATAAAGTTTGTTCGCGCATCCGTCTTAATTATTCCTAGGCATTCAGTAACACTTTTCGATGAACACATCCAATTACATGTGGAAATGGCATATGACAGATTACCTTGAAATTATTTTAGAGATAATAAAATGTAAACAATATCGCATCGCTGACTTTTCTAGTTACCTCTAAGAAGAAACATTAAACGAAGGGTGAAACGACTCGATTAGATGGTTCCTTCAGGGTTTTATAATAAAAATCTGAAGAAGCATATGCACTCTCAGGAATTTTATTAGTGAGTTAATTCCAAAAATTTCTAATTCTTTAGTAGTCCAAATCCCGAAAATCTGTTCTAATCTCAGTTCCTTTTTCATGGAAGACAAAGTTTGACTTATCCCAAATTTCTTGCTTTTCTTTTTCTTGTTATATCGGGAAGCGTGAGATGTTGTAGGAAGACTCATATTTCTTACATCAACAAAAGTTCAAGACATTCACTCTTTGCATCTAGAGTTTCTCGAAGCTAGGAACCATTTTTTGGTGTAAAAAATAAAAGAGATATCCTTATAATTTACTAGAATAGTATCACATAGAATTTTAGAAGAAATTATTGAAATATATTATTGATCAAGTTGTCAAATGTGCCCCACAATATAATGCCGGAATTGTCCCAAAATGCCTAATATTAGAAATATGTTAATTTTGTGGAGTATGTACCATTGACTGAAGGGATTGAAGCTACCAAAGCACAAACAACACTTTATCCTTTGATAGTGTGTAGTGACTTCCAATACTTATTCATCAAAACTCAAGAACCAAATCTTCTATTGTCGACCAGTGTCTTTTAATTCACGTTTCCTCGACTACTTACCTTCGAAATATGATTCTGGTCCTGCACAAATGCAACAATCAGCGCAGACTTTCAATACTCCGATTTCCCTTTCTCGACTGCTGTTTATATCACGAGCTGACTATTGTGCAATCTTGGGTGCTGAAAGCTTAGCAGTGTCAGAAGCCTCCAACTGTCTGGAATATCCCAAATAATCCTATGCCTGAGTGATTTGATGCGGGAAGGTCTAGCAGTGGTGACAGATAGTTTTCCTGTTCTATTTTAGCTCCTTGTTATGACTGTCGTTTGTTATTTTTTGAACTTCTTTCTTGTTGCTTTTTGTACGATTGATTACCTTTACTTTTTAATTTCTTCACGTGATTGATGAACTTCAGTTATCTATCTTATTAATGAGTTAGAATTGATTTTCCTTAAATTGTATTTTTTAAAAATGCATCGACATATCATCAAAATTCATAAGAAATAGTGAAAAATATTTCCTTCCATTCATTAGAATTTATTATTTTGGTCGTTGATCCAACTACAGACTCTTCTCTTCATAGTTAGAATATCAGAGGCCATTTAGAGACATATTTGCTCTAGTAGAGTATTTTGTCATTTCTTCGTTGGCAGTGTAACTTTTGCCCCTAAGCAAACAGATCCTGTAACATTCTCAGAATTTGCACCGCAGCCAACCATTATTATGTATAAAAAATAAAAAAAGACTTTAAAATTCTTCAGAGAAAGTTACAAGTTTTGATGCTTATTGGAGAACAGCTTTAGATTTTGCCCCCTCCTCCCAAACCTTATTTACTGATTTGTTTGTTTCGTTCTCATAGCTGCACCGTGTTTGTGTTATCTTCCTTCCTCGAGAAGACATTTCACAAGCTCAGCTTCACGCGGTAAAAGCCTCCCTGGCCTTACAGGCTATGTGGAAATTACAGAACCTTATTGAAAAATTTAAATATACAAACAACTACTTTAAATCATTTTAAAATGATCAACTGCAACTTTATAACATTATGAATAATTATCATCATGTAACTGTAAAGAACAGCAAGTGACACTGCTAACTGTTGACGCACGAAAAACAATAGCTATATAATAACTATAGAATAGAATCATCCTTATTATAGTGGGCGTGTTTCGGTCTTAAGGGCTGCTCTTACAACCAGGCCATGTCAAGCAGAACCAAAATATTACATTGAAGCATTCGCACACAAAACAGTAATTAACATGCCGAAGTGAAAAGAAATATTAAAAAAAGATAAACAAAATTGAAAATTAATGATGCCCATTTTAAATATGAGGTGTATGCGCGAACAGACGTCTATGTGACATTTTGGTGAAAATGAAGTTATTTATGAAACAAGGGTTTCTGATGTGTCATTGATATGTAGCTGTACTTCGTTTAAGCATATTGCAATAAACAGCCTAGGTATTCAGAAATTTCTGGCGCGTTCTGCCCTAGAAAAATCGTTGAGCAAATGTCCATGTTACATAGTCTTCCCGTCAGTGAGTGAACTCGGGATATGCAAAAACTATCTTTGCAGCTATTTTATACTTCTACTTTGGCTAAATTGATATCACTGTTACGACCGATAAAAAGTAGCCCCCTACTCCTGATGCTACTTTTCTCCCAAATTCGCGAAAGGTATAAACAACAACACAGCGATGAAAAAAGCAGGTGCACGGTGTTAGGTGTGTTTCATTTTTCATTATTACATGTAATTTTAGGAAGGAAATATCTTCTGCGCAATGCAACATGTTTTTACCTAACGCCGAGTCTTGAAAAAACACTGATAAGTCATCGCTAGCAAGTGCCTGCTTCGCATAAAAGATAATATTTATGAATACTTCCCCCCCCAACAAGAATACACGCCAGAATAATACTTACCATGTTGAGTATAAGAATATAAATATAAAGTATAGGCAGCTCTAAAAAACGATAATAAACTTTCATCAGAGGTTTGCCGCCAGCGGAATTCCATTTGTAGCAGAGGATGGTTAGGAACACCCGTTGTTTACTTCACTATTAAGGAGACGCAGGAATCCGTAGCGTAAGTAGAATTCCTTTCCTGGAAGGAAATGTTTAGGGCCCTTCTAGCACAATCTCCCATATGCATATAAAGGAAATTCTTGGCACATGTAAAAATCATATTCCAACTGTATAGAACAACCTTGCTAGATTTCTAAAACAAAGATTTCTAAAACTATGTGAAAATTTCCATCAAGACAAAAATTGCTTTAATTTTACCAAATCTGAGAACGTCTAAAAATCTTGGTTTCAGGCGACTTCTCATGTAATGTTGTTTGTCATTAACTCATTTTCGCTTATTTATATGTCGTCAGTAGGGAACTCTCATGATGTTCCCCCTTCTCCCGCCAAGTAGGGTCTTGTGGCATTTTAGTTAAGTCGCTTGCAGGAATCCCCCCAAAAAGTGGTCAATGTTTATTATTGAGGCAATGATATACGGTGATTCAAACTTAGGCAAAATGACGCCGAAGACTATTTTTAGGAGGCTAATTTCAAAGTCAAATTCGCTGAAAATACGAATGTCGATAATAAATTCATGACAATTCTTTGTACATCGTTTCTGCTTACTATTGCAACAAAAATTTACCTTTGTGCTCAAATCGTCGCAAAATAATGCGACACTCAATTCTAGCGTTAGCTTCACCATTACATTGGTCGAAAATATGAATTTTGAAACTGAGTTCATGTCAATCGTTTGCGCTTCACTTGTGCTGGATTATGCCACAACAAAGTTAGTTTAAGCTCAATTTGTCGCAAATTTACAAGACAGTTAATATAGGCTTTTACGCTCAAATTCGTCTGAAATGTTAATTTCAAAACGACATTTACACCAATCGTTTCTGCTTCGTTTATGCTTAATTGTGGGTAGGAAACATTAAGTTCCGTTGGTGTAGGCAGCTTTACGTTCGCTTGTCACGGTTTTGTTTGTCGTAGATTTTGTGCGTCGGGACATTTGGGCCATTGTTTTGTGCATCACTGTTTTGACATCGTGGTTTGCATGTCGTTGTTTTTGCCTGTCGCGGTTTGTGGGTGGGTTTTCTCATTCGGGGTTTCGTGCGTCACTCTTCTTGTCCGACATGTGTGTTCAACCGCTGTTCTTGACTGTCGAGGTTTATTGCTGTGCGGTTTGGTATGTCGCAGTTTCTGTCTGTCGCTCTTTTTTAGTATCGCTGAATTGCAAGTTTTTTGCCTGTATCGGTTTTTGTGCATCGCGGTTATTTTCTGTCGCATTTTTGTGCGTCGCGGTTTTTGACTGTCACGTTTTTTTGTCGTCGTTGTTCTTCACATTCGCTCTTGTTTGTGGTCACAGATTTGTTTGTCGTTGTTTGTATATGTCTTTTCTATTTGCTCGTCGCGGTTTTGACGCGTCACTGATTTGTCTGCCTGTCGTGGTCTTTGTCGCTGCGTTTATACAGCGTGGTTTAGTGTCACTTCTCTGTCGTCGTGGTTTTCGTCTGTCGCTCTTTTCGTACGACGTGGTTTTTGGGTGTCGCTGTTTTTTTTACGTCGCAATTTTTGTGCGTCGAGGTTCTTGCCTGTCTCGTTTTTCTCTGTGGAGGTTTTCCCCTTCGTTCTTTTAGCTTTGGCTATTTTTTGTTCACAGCTCTTTCCCTGTCGCGGTTTAAGGGTTACTGTTTTATCTGTCGTGCATTGTGTTTGTAACAGTTTTTGACTTTCACAGTTTTAGGCGTCATTGATTTTTAGCGTCTCGGTTTCTGTTCGTCGTGGTTTTGGTCCGCCGCGCATAACCGCACTTATTAGCAACCCGAAAATCTGTCAGCAAACTAAATTACACAAATAGTTAGCACTGGCGGCTTGAGAACATCCGTTGTAAGATGCACTATACAATCGTAAACATAGTATAAGTAGATGTTTAGGTACTATTTGAATTGTGATTTGTCAAGCGAATGCAGCTTGCATCGTCATTTAACGAGACATGACGTCATTTTTTACTATGTTGAGGGAACTTTGAAAACATGTAGTTCCAAAACTGAGCACATTTTAAAATTTCTCCAGTGGAATTGTTTTTCTTTTTTTGTCAGGAAGTTTGGCGCAAATATTGAGATGCATTCTGCACATATTACAAGAATAAAAGTGAATATTCTTTCCGGCAAAATAATACCCATTTTATACTCACTGCTGCTAGAACGATATTTTCATGTTAATAAGTGGCAAAGTCTGAAACAATGAGCTCTACTGTAACTATTCTGAAGGTTTAAGAGCAAAGATATAATATACTCGATTTATCCATTCTGCAGAAAACAAATCACTTTTGTTCAGGTCAAACAAAATATTTCTGTTTGTTTTTCTATGAAACTGGTGTACATCTTTCTTCTATTCACGTGTCCAATATAAATGAGCAACTACGTTAGTATATACTCAGGAAAACATTGAACAGGGCACTCCTACAACAACTATCTCGCATCGCTCTTGCAAAACCCTCCTTTTTGGAGTCTCAGATTTTTTTATAGGTTCAACGGATTATTAAAGTGACTACTTCTGTAAATAAATATGTCTGAAGACGAAGAGATAAGCAATCTATAAAATTTGTATCTTTTTTTTCTATTTTCAATCTTGAGTATTTGTCCATATATTGTCACAGTTCATACGAGATATACATTCTATCATTTAACTTTGATATCACTTACACTAGATAAAGACCACTTACATCCGCTAGAATATGTTTTACCTTCCTCCGGTTCATTTCATTGTATTTTTTTTTCTATATTGTTTAAACGCAGAAGGACAATCTTCTTACAAGTAACACTATTTCAAGTGGACACTCAGCGCTGTATGACATATAAATATTTAAAATCAACATAAAAACTGTGTTGATGTGTAAAATGTTATGTGCCATTGGTCAGTGGATGAAGAGAAATTAGGCGGTAAAATCTTGAATAATATTGTTTTAGAACTCTACTTATAAATATTTGGCGCTAGCTTACACTCAATGTCACGCACTACGGTGACAGAATGTCAAATGGCGCTGATAGCTTCATGTCGCTATAATCATAGTCGCCAGAGACCCACACTGGCACAAGTGTAGAATTTGGTAGAATCCGTAGAATGGCACACAAATACTAACATGCAAACATACTGATGAGAGAGAAAAAGTTATCATATTTCTCCCTGTGTCATGATTAGGATGTCAAAATATGTCTGCAAGCTAATTTTGATAACCCTAGCCTAATTGGTTTGGGAGATACTGTTGATACAATAGTCAGATTCTTGTCTGTGGAGAGTGATATAAAAGCGTTGAAATACCATTATACTTTTAAGTTGCTGAAGCAGTGTGTGAAAAGCATTACCTTCTGGAGAGTATGGCCGCCATCTCGAAGTTAGACATATTTAATCTCGATTGATTTCCTTAAATGGGAAAGGGATCGTGTAGTATGTCCTTCTGAGCTAGAAGTATACGGGAAATACATTTCTGAAATCAATTTTGCCGCAAATATAGCATTGGGAGAGAAAAGGATATATGACGCAAGCATTGGGTAATGATACTAAAGCCTGGAAACACCAGTGTCTTCTGGAAATAATGACGTAAATGAAACCAAAATCCATACAAGTTGTTCCTGAGTATAGTGCCCTATAGATATGTATTTGTATGCACTTGGGTTTCATTTCGAGAAGTAATTGGTGTTTCTATGCTATTTTAACACAACCCCATGCTTGCTTCATATATTCTTGTCTGTGACAATGTTCCATTACGACAAAACTGACTTCAGAAACATATTTTCCTTAAACGTCTGGCCCAGAATGACATATTACACGATCTCCTTTCCATTTAAGAAAATCAATCGAGTTTCAATATGGCAGACTTTAAGATGGCTGTTATGAAGAATATACTCTCCACATGGTAGTGCCTTCCACCTAGTACCCATTATTATGTATTTGCTTTCCATTTCTTTGAACAACTTAAATGTATAATGGTATTCCAATACTTTTATATCACTCTCCTCAGACAAGAATCTGACTAAAGTATCATCCCCCAAACCAATTGGGCTCGGGTTACCAAAATTATCATGCACACATATTTTGACTTCCTAATCATGACGCAGGGAGAAAAATTATAACTTGTTCTGCCTCATCATTATGTTTGTTTGTAAGTATTCGTGTGCCGTTCTGTGGATCCTACCCGATCCTACATTTGTGCCAGTGTGGGTCTCTGGTGACTATGAGTATAACAACTATCAGTGCCATTTGACTGTATGTCATCGTAGTTTCACGTAGAGTAAAGTAGCGCCAGATTTTCATATAAGTAGAGTAGCAAAAACGATACTATTAAAACTTGTCCCGTTAATGTCTCTTGAAACACTGACCAATGGTCCTAATACAATATTTCACACACAAGCTCAGTTGTTTATGTTGATTTTAAATACGTATATTTCTTCTAGATTTGAGTGTCCACTTGAAATAGTGTTACTTGTCAGTGTTGAAAATTATCCAATTCCTTCCAATGTGTAACTTTTATGTACAATTCCGGTTGCATTATGTAAAATAATTTTATGAAAACATAACATTGCGTACAAACTTGTTTTCATTTTCATGTAGGTGTTTTCGTAGGTACTTCCATGATATTTATTACCTTATACTACCGTACATATTAACTGCGTTGTGTTGTCACTTATGGTTCTTGTCCTTACAGCACCTGCAGATCCTAAAGATTTCAAGACCTTTCTACAAGACTCCACTATCTTCATTGAAGTTACTATTGTTATTTAAAGTGCATTAAACGAGGTATAGTGCAATTTAAAGAGCCAAAAACGATCATATGACAAACATTATTGATCTGTATGCCACCTTGGGTTGTGAAATTTTAGCATTCATTTACGTATTTTAAGGATAATAAGAATAAATATAATATTGTAGGTATTCATATATCCATATTTAGTTGGAGGTCTTGATGACTAAATATATATTCTTCTACTTCTGCTACGTTTGGACAAAAGTTCATGTTCTCTCATCTTCACGTCAAGTTTATAAATTCTGCAGCTCTCTGGGGCCGAATTCGAACTTAGGAGCTTGTGATTCACGATCGTCATTAGAACAACTACACTGTCGAAGCATTTCCAGATTGGCTCTTGTTTTACTTTTATCTTACAATATCATAATTTTTATTTGATTAAGTGCAGAAACCCACGTAAAACTTAATACCATACTAAGTGTCTGATAAATGTAGTACTAATGCCATGAAGACTGCTTTTATTTGTATTTGATTCGAATGCTGTTCTCTTTGGCTGTATGTAGCATTTAAGTCGTTGCTTCCTGTGAGCAACATTCCATGAGCCGTACACTTTCTGAAGTCGTAAAATTTGTCATTCGGTATTGTGGTAGCTCGTTTCTGAAGAGTTGTCTGTCTGTGTGGTTCGATTATGCTCTACTAACCAGGAATCAGATATTTCAGTACCGAATTCAAACCAATCAACTGGATGTTCTTGAAACACTGAAAAATATTGTCTTATAACACAAAATAATAAGTCAAATTGTAGAAACATGATGAATACTGCCACAGTATAGTGCTGCAAGTGAAGAATAACAAATCACGAAGTTCTAGGTTCGTAATCTTACCAAAGTCCGCTGCAGAATCAACATACTGCACATCAAGACGTAAAAAGGTCATCTCTGTCGAGACGAAGTGAAAGTTGGGATATACATATTACCGAAACAATGGACATCTCAATAGTAAGTATGCATTCCAATAGATGAGAGCATTGCAACGAACGAGCCATCAAGAACCATTCACAGTCCTATTTTTATCTCTTTTTTTTATAAAATTTAAAATATGAGCCACGTAGCTACTATCCCTCTGTTTCCTCAATCCTTGAAATTTGGGTGTCTATCTATATAATCAAGATCTGTGGGATGTATTACGTTTACATAGGATTTCGTGCTCAACACAAACTGGCGCTCTGCTGTTAGTTACTTCTGTACTCTATGTATATATTAACAGAAACTCATCCTCTAAGCTAACAAGTTTTCAATCCAAAGAATTTGCGCACCGTAAGAATTTCAAGGAATGATTAATTGTATTTAGCAGACAATTAATTCAAAGGGATTACTTCATCTTGAATATATATTCGATCATTCCATGATTTACGCTTCGTAAAGTTAATTCACTTACAAAAATGCAAACTGGAAGCATTATGTTGTTTCATATATTTCAATTATTCAGCAGTAGCGTATGACTCTCATTACAGCTTATGGTATTTGACATAACTATAAATTAATAAGAAATACATTTAAAAAAAACTATACGTACAGGCAGAGTGGCAAATTATTCGAAGTACTTCAAAGACAGTGGTTCCTTAGGGCATAATGAATAATACATTCGATTGAGTAGCACATTTCTTCTCGTAGATTGTGTATTATGCACGTCCATATCCGTGCATACAACATGTGTTCCCAACCTATATTTTAGTTTCACATCATATAAGTAATCAGCTGTCGTAATACTTAACAAAGAAATCGTCTGATTTTTTATAATATATTTACGCGTAGACTTTGATAAAATTATGCCTATGACGTTAGTCTTTAGCAATCTACTTGAAGTGATTCCATCACAGGCTTACAATAATTAATATTAAGTGAATTACAAAGAGACTAAAAACATAAAATATATTTACCTCAATGTTGATGTGTACATGATATACAATAGGTCAAATTCACAAGTTGGAAGGCACTCGCACTCGTTTAATGATTCCAAGCTAGATTTTGAATCTGCAAATGAAAGACAAGCTTGCCAAAAAAAGGTATTCATTTAAAGTGCGATTTTATATCATTCGTTATAAGCAATTCAGTTGCGTTATTGCAAATAATATATTTTTACAAAATACTGTGGAATATATTATACAGAAATATGTTATGAGTGAGTCTGGCTGGAAACATCTGAAAAAGCAAGCTTTAGCCACACTCAAGGCAGGAAAAAAATATTTTTAAGTCAGAGCAGTTTGTAAAATGCTGTAGGAACTTTATTCTGAAGCAAGCAGTCAATGAGTCAAGTAGCGAAATCCAAATATGTCATAGAATTTGATGATACTAATTGCCCTTTATTTCACACGAATATCTAAAAGTGATTGCTCATAATGGCGACCAATCCAACATGTCGGATGTTGACTTTTTAAAATTTATTATATCTCTAGAATAAACGCTCAAATTCGAACGACATTTTTAAACATTTTTCCATCTGGTAAGCTATGTTATTCCTTTTGATAACAACTACCATTAAAAATCGAAGTTAGCAACAATTATAACATAGGAGGGATGTTCAGCAATCATTGTCCCTGTCATAGAATAATTCAAGTACCATTTTTGTATCTAACAGTGATAATGTTATTTGTGTTTATTAGACAGCGAGTAAAAATGATCAAAACGAAAGCATACGTGCCTGACTACGTTGGGGAACAAACTAAACTCACTGAGAGAAAACTCAGGAGAGTAGAGAGGATGCTGAAGTACTTCGGAACCTCCAACTTCAATTGAAACAATTCTGTGATGACTTTTGTGGGCGAGTACATAATCCTGGTGCTGAAGGACATTCATGATTAATATTTATCACCTCTTTCCCTCGACTGAATACCTTAGTTTTGGAATTAACTGTACTTAATAAGGTCCAGTGTTCGTTTGTCTTTGTCCGATATAATCCAGTAGAGAAACTCTCTGCACGTTACGTAGATTCACCAACGGAAGTTTGGACTTTCAATTTGAGGCGAGTGATGGTGACATCATGGTGACCATGGTGACGCCACTGCACGCTGCGTTACTTACATTCTGGATCGTAATGGCGTATCCAGGTTTCAACCACGCTTACGTATCTAGCAATAAACCGCGCATTGTTTAATTTAGAAAGGGTAGCTTGGTCTCTGATGCACGAACTCGTTCTCTCTTTTGATCAAAAGTTAATAATTTTGGAATCACTCGCTACTTTAAAACATGAATAACAGTATTGCTTTCAATGGAGGCAGTCTGAAATGCTACTAAAATTTAAATGATAATATAGTAACGCACACAAATCGTAGATCAACTTGTTATATGCCAGAGTCATTGATTGCTGAACACCCTTCGTATATCTTCAACAAGGAATTCACTTCGTGAGCCTGATGCTGGCAATTATAGTGTGGTTTTAAATAATCTTTACTAAGTTATATACGTTCGAAAGTTTTATTTCAGTATTAAAATTGTTGAAATTGCATTAACAACAGTGCAATTGATCGCAATATTTAGTTATTTGACTTTCAATTTGCGGAATAATTTTCATTATAAAATAATGTCTATTACATTATTTAATATAGTATAAGAACGCCCTATTTTTAATAACGAGAATGTTTCTTTGTTACCTATTTCGTACACATTATTTGATACGTGAGAATCTGAATATTTGTTTCAATGTTATTGACATCTGGCAGCATATATAGGAATTTTATATTGTTTTTATCAACATGGGTAAAACATTATTTATCTCGTAAGATGAGAACGTGATATTCCATGATGATTATTTTGTGTACAATATTGGGATGAAAGCATACAGTATAGAAAGCACATGGTTTGCATATGTAAAATAGCAAGTTTAGATTCTGTTCATTGTGGTAGCTTTGAATGATTCAGATAATTGATCAGATTATATGATCATTAAGATAACGGACCATATATACTTACAGTCATTTCTCAACTTACAATCAGGTTACGGACCGATAAACCGATCGAAAATAGTAAATATCATGTCTATATTATTTCGGTTGGAGATATTTCTGACTGATCGGTACATACAGCTCTGCCATCTAGGTACAAAAGGCGATAGTAGAGTCCAAACATTCTTCTTTTATAGAACATAAAATATTTGAAAACAAATATCACAGTATGGGACATGATAATTCTCATTTAATAAGACATTTCAAGTAAGGCTCGTAGTGAACGTCTAAAGTGGAAATCATCTTCAGTAAAATCCGAAAAGATAGAAAGTTTCCCTTAGCTTGGTCATAATTGTTGTCTTTTGTTGGAAAATATTTTTCTCTTTGAATTATAAGAAAGCTTATAAATCGTGAACTTTATAAGATAAGTTATGTACTATGAAAATAATGATACAGGAAAGCCAAAGTCTCTGAAACCTATAAACCACAGGGCACCGAAATTTCAAAGATAAAAACTAGTCCCGTTTCCTACCCAACCCTCATTAAGAAATTGAAACAAGAAATCGAAGATGTTATTTATATCTATAATACAGTTATACATCTATTACACGCTCCTTCTAAAAGAGAAATACCTACCACCTACAAAACATATTTATGTAATTTTATTGAGAGACTCAATTTTTAACTCATTCCAAATGCTTCTGGGTTTAAATAAAACTAGAAGAGGCGATTCGGAATGCAAAGTCGATATTCACAAGGGAAGGCTTTGATGGTAAAACAGCTAATGCGAATGCGTTCATTAAAATTTCAAGCAAGACCAAAAAGTGTCAAACCATAATATGGGTAGTCAATTTCCAAAGCCACCCTTGTCCAAACGCCATAAATGTTGGGTAATCGGAAAGAACATTTCTTATTTTTCAAACCTAGAGAAGATTTGCAGCCATGAATATCTTAGAAATAGTAGTAGAAATTTCAGATTACCAAATTTATTTATTTCCAAAACTGGTTATCAGAATATATTCAAATTTTATTGTTAATTTCCGTTTCTATCCTTTACTTTCTTACGATAACCAAATGGTTTGACAGAATTTCTGGAATCATGAAACCTTACTAATGTGTTAGAAAATAATAGAATGAACACAATATGGTGAATATCTCAATTTTACATTTTTGTGGACACAGGCGGTTTTAGAAATGGGCTACAGATATCGATGCTGTAACGAAACAAAATATTTACTAAAGTTTAGATTAAATATGCCATAAACATGTCCAATTGAAGGACGTAGAAAAACGTATAAACTGAAACCTCGGTCACGTTTAGGCCTGAAAAATAACAGCACTATATTATCAAACACAGTTCTCAAATACTTAAATCTTCACTACAAGAAAAATTTAACAAAGTACTAGTTAGCTAAGGATTCCCTTCCAAATTGAAACTTACCGATATATGCACATTCCTAAAATGTTGGCACTAGTAACGATCTTAATATTATTGAAAAGTTGTCAATATATCTCCCATGGTATTCGAAATTATTATACATATACACAAGCCCACTCACAACGTATATCACAAGGTGATTCACACCAATTACCACGATACTTGGCAGATAGAAACTACAGATAAAATAAACAATTAAGGGTCATTGCAACAATCGACTGCTTTGAGGCCAAGTCTAATTTTGAGAGTACGCAAATTGAGTTAGCTTCAACTTAGCATTGACTAGAAGTATAGTGGTCGATTGTAGAATTAACCTTAAGTGTTTATTTTTTATTTGCGGGAAACGGTTTGTGAGGGCGAAATCTCCAACTGAAATGTATTTCAGCTGGCGCTGAAAGCGACAGAAAGGCATGAAAAATTTGATTGAAAATTCGCACATACATAGTACACATAAGATAAGCGAATACGTGTTTTTATTCTTTTCTGCTGAAAAAAATATTCGAGGGGCAGAAACCCCTCCAAACATCTTCTCACAGCTCCGTGAACCCAGACCAGAACTAAATTACAGCATGCAGGATTGTAACGAAACTTAGTGCGTATATCATACATAAAGAAAATAAGAAACTACGTTTTTTTCTTTTTTGCGTAAAAACTTTCTGAGGGGCAAACTTCATCCCTAAAATACTTCAAACTGCTTTAAAGGTGACAGCAAAATATTATGTAGCCTCACATACATAGTACGTAAACAAAAAAGTGAAGAGCTCTGTTAATACAAAGCACTAAAGTAAATTTTAAAAATTTTCAGGACATCAAAGAAAAACATACAATTTAAAATACGTAAGTTGATTTTGCAAAGAAAAATGTATTTTTACGGTGTTTCTTTAATGAATCTACTAGATTGCTATTGTTGTGATTGTATACACAATTGTTTATTTGGTTATGCTGATATATATGTATATATATATATATATATATATATATTGTATCGCATATTCGTGCGTACTTTAGTCTACTACTACTACCCCAATTCTACAATAATAACAATTACTACTTCAGAAACAACAACTACTAACAAGTTTTCTACTACTACTACCCCAAGTACTACATCTACTGCTATTGCAACTACAAAAACTACTACTACTACTTCCACTACAAATTATTTGCTACTATTATTTCATCTTTTATATTTCTAATACTACTACTTCAAATACTACTACTATTATATATTCTTCTTCTACTACTTTCACTACAACTACTACTGCTACTATATACTAATACTACAACAAGTACTACTATTGCTACCACAATCGTGTATCGCGCATAAGAAAATAAATGGTTTAACCTGACTCTTTCCAACCTCCGTGCTTGAAGTTAATAGTATGGTAACTAATACTGACGTTACTATGACAATATGACGTCATACATTCTGTCCCTAAATGCCTTATATTTCGTTATAGGAGAAATGATAGTGGTGAATGCGACACCTAAACGCCTTACCTTTGCTTATGAATGCAATATCACAGGAGGTATTCCCCGAGATTCGTAAAGGGAAAGGTTAGCTCTAAAGCTTACTGTATGGTCATACGCTGACGTGACGTAATGTCAAATACAGACCCGAGTTTCTGTCACCTGGTGACACAGATGTTATTCAAGTACGAGGATTACAGCGCTTTGTGTCTTCTAAACCATTTACAAACACAGTTACATATAAATAGCTATGTTTGAAAGCAGGAGAAATACACTTGAGCACACACACGCGCAGAGACAGACAGACAACATATATGTAACCCAGTATCACAATACTAAGCATTTAAATATCTCTGCCGGTTACATTTTTTTTAAATCTCCTGTTTGGGCTGCAGGTTCCGATCATTTTTCATTCAGCACTTGTCTTCTTGCACGAATTGTTCAAATATTTAATTATCGCATACCTTCTCATTTTTACAAATGCAACCACTAAATTCGAACTAAAGTTCAAGTTTTCTGTGGAAATAATTGACTTTAGGTTTTTCATACCCTCTCCCCTGCGGACTGTTTCTTCATGATATGCACAAAATTGTTCTTCCATTTCTTTAACGAAAAATTTGCAATTGTCTCGTTAGTTGCGTAAGTCCGCCGTAACAAAGACTTTAAATCCAAGATGATGTAGAGGTATGATAAGAAGGAATTTGGTAAGTATGTTCGTCCAAATGGGGATGAACGTTTTGTTTTTGTTTATTTCATCCGGCAAGCTATATATGATAACACATCTTCTTCCATTTCACTTTTGTTCGTGTCAAAATCGTGACCGAGAATAGACACACCATTACTAGGATCAACTTCTATCTGTTTCTCATTATTAAATACAGCTCCACATTGTTGCAGTAACTTGAATGAAATATATTAATAATTATTAGCCAGACGCACGGTGCTTTTGTGTGTCTCCTTAATACCAGGGTTGTTTCCTAAAACAATCATCATTATTCTATACAGAGCTCTTATAGCTGTTGATCATTAAGTCCTCCATGAGAACGAAATTGAGAAAATAATTTCTCTAGTGAGTCTTGATTTAAGCGATGATTTAACAAATATTACATTCCGATCGCCTGTACGTCTTCTAATAGGTTCTTAAGGGCTATAGTAGATACTTAAATTACAGACTGAAATACATTGTTTCGCTTTTTGCTTCGACATAACACGTTGACAGTATTGTAGATTTTGTCCAAGATATTATTTTCTTATGTTAACTGCAGACCTTATGAAAGTGAAAGGTTCAGAAGTAGCTGGGATGTACAAATTCATTACATGAAACCAGTTGTTTACTGTTTCTATTAAATTAGCTGTTCTTTCGGCCGCGTCAGGATCATCTCCATGTTTGAAATAACGAAGACCAGTCGCAACAATCTGAGACATTAGTTCAGCTGATTTCCTCCTGTTGATCCTTTCCGTGGCTGCACAATTCAGATGAGTATATGACAGTTCGTGGCACACTTTAATTTCATTATTGTCATGCCAGATTAAAAGTTTCACAGGTTCCTTTGTAACAATACTGCTCTTAGGGAACTCAGATCGAGTGTCGAGGAATCAATTGTGTTTGAATTTCAATACAAGTAAGACGTCTGCAAAACATTTTTTTTTCTCTTGCGTTAATGGATTATGAAACCACGTTCATTTGATTAGAATTTCATATTGCCTCCACAAACCCTTTATTTACTCCACCATGTCGCACACACACGCTATTATTGATACCCTATCTCAGACAGACGAACATTCTTTTTTCATTTTGGGAACCTCTGAAAACCCCTACCTCTCAGCCATCTTGGTTCAGCCCCGCTTCGCCCACTTGAAATGCAGCGTACCAAAAGTGTTATCCACGGGACTTGGGCAGGCCATCCCCGGTATTCGTCTCCCTGCTTCGGCCCCTGAAACGGCGCCGAAGCACAGAGCCGGCAGGACCTGTTGTTCCTCAAGGTATTGTTTATATAAAAAAGAGAAAATAATAGCAAAGATAGTTCTTTTAGCCTGGGAAGTTCTTTTAGCCTGGCTCCCGCTAGCAAATTCAGGCCCTTTTTCCGCGAGTGCGGGAATTTCTTCTATTTTTTTATTTATTTTTTCATACGTACATACATGGACCTGAGCTGTAACAAAATGCAATCATATATTAAGTACACTGGTGTTAGTGGTTTAATGTATTAAGTTTTTATTATTTATTTGGGTTATATTTTACTATTATTTATTAATGTTTTTCACTTTATTAATTCCTACTTTTATGTTGTGACTTCACTATTTTCTTAAGTGTCTTCCTTACTAATCCTATATATCAGTATTATTAGTCCTTACATAGTTGTCTAGTTATTATTGTTAGTATCAGTTCTATTTTGTTTATACAGTTAAAATTACGTTATTTAAAGCACTTCCCGCACTGTGCTATCTGTATAACTATCTTAATAAAAATGTATACTTCATTTTCCGTAATCTACTTATTAATGATATATAAAATATTTCTACAATGGAAGCAATTCAAATACAAAATACAACGACACTAAACAATCATTCATTTATATGGACTTCAGTTCCTCTATCTATACATTTTCAACCAAATAAAAATTATCATCAGCAAATTATCACAATAAGTATTAGTAATAGTTTACATTTACATTTAATTCCATATAAATGGCTCCGTATCAGAATTTAATTTTTATCCTTCACCTATCTTCCCTAAGCTAATCCTAACTATCCTAAACTAGCTTTCACTCTCTTCATCCATTCTTACCAGGGAAGTCAGCCGTTAAAGTTCATTCCAGGGGACTGGGACGCACCCTCCATATCCATATAGATTGGGGCCTATCCTGGAACTTTCTTTACAGACGAATCTTCAACCACACCGCACATTCACACTACACTTCATACTTCTTTCAAATTGCACATCACTGTTTACTATGCCAATCCAGTTACCTCGATACTCCACTTAACATCCATATCCATAGGATTGGTGGAACCACAATTTTGTAAGAACCACAGTCATGGAAGAGATGTATAATCCACAAAAAATTCGTGTGAATTCTAATATGTGGATTTCCCGCATTCCGCTTCGCCCACACCGCGTATTCCCCTTGGTACCCGGGTCGCGCGCGTCACACATTCTTAGACTACGTTATTTACGTTATTTACAATATTCATTGTTTTCCGTCTTCATTCCTGGTCATATGTGTTCCTCCTTATTCTCCTCATATAGATTTCTTTCTGGTTATATGAGATGATGGTAGCCACCAGATCCAGGGATATTCTTTTGATGTCATCTTCGATTATTTCGTGTATGTCAATGTTCTTTAGTTCATTTCTCAAATCCACAATTCGAGCATCAACACTTCCATCCGCCTTCACCTGATTTTCTGGGCAATGGAGGACCACTTGCTCAGGTGTTGAAAGTTGTCCGCAAGAACACTCGGGGGATTCCACTATCTTTAGTTCATGTTATTTCGATTTGTATGGTCCATGTCCACTTAGGAAATGCATCGAGCCCTTATCTGGATTCCAATTGGTCCATTTTAAACGTTGTTCAATCAGGGGTATTATTCCATACAACCTTCTCGATTTTCCGGAATTTTGCCAATTTCTTTGCCAAATTTGATTTATTTTATTATCAATGTATTTTATATCTTGTGGAATTTCCTGCAAAATTCCGTAGCTCTTATTTGGTTTTTATGCTTTATCCAGTACTGAGCTGCCATTTTGATTGCTTCTAGATGTAAAGGTCTTATCCCCAGAATGACATTTATTGCTTCCCCCGGTGTTGTATTATAAGGTCCAGACATTCGCATTAAGATGGTTCTTAGAGCTCTGCTAAGTTTTAACGCCAATGATTTATTCTCTTGCAACCTATGTGCCCATACACTGGACGCATAGGTGCCAATAGCATTTACTATCTTGGAGTTATATAATTTCAAAATTTTTGTGGGTAATTTAAATTTAGAGCTTGCCAATGTTATTATCTTATTTCAAAATTTCAAAATTTTATTAGTAGTTTCCTCAATGTGGGCGTTATAGTTCAACTTTTCATCAATTATAACCCCCAACTATCTAAACTTATCAACTCTTCCAATAGTTTGATTTTCATACTTAATTGTAGGATTCCGCTCCAGCTTTCCTTTAAATATCATATACTTAGTTTTATTAAATGAAATTTTAAGTTTATTTACATTACACCAATTCCCTAATACTGTGGTGATCTTGTTTGTCCTAATCTCTAATTGTCTTCGCGTTTTTCCCTCCACCAAAATAGCGAGGTCGTCTGCATACGCCATTACCGATGTTACATCTTCCATCTGATCCAGAATTTTGAGACAGGGGGCAATGCATATGTCCCAAAATATTGGGCCACATAGAGACCCCTGTTTACATCCTTTACTGGGTGATCTTTTTATTATCTCTGCCGGAGCCCTAAATGTAAGTAGTCCCTCAATACCCTAATAATATATAGCGGAATTTTCATTTCAGTAATATTGTTAAACAAAGCTGGCCACCAAAGGTTATCGAAGGCTGCTTTGATGGCCACATATAACGCAAGTACATAATTTGCGTGAGAGTTGTTAATTTCTGTACAGAATTTGTTGATTTGTTGTCTTGCGTTGACTTGATTTTTCTGAATCCAAATTGCATGTTACCATTTTCTAAATCCGTTCTGCTTGCTGGTAACCTTTCTATTATAATATTTTCAAACAGTTTACTGATTACATTCAGCAAGCATATTGGGCGGTACGATCTAGGATCTGTCTTAGAAAATTATCCTTGGTTGATCTTACGTGAATAAATTGACAACCATATTATTCTCAGAATAATAAATAATTACCTCACTGCAATCGCTTCTGCTAATTTTCAATTGTTTCATTTCTTCCAAATTAAAGTCACTGTGGGATTCAACCACATCCACAGCGAATCCTCTCGGAAAGATTGCCAGATCTGGATTTATGAAATGCATTATTATTTGTCCTTCTAGTTTACAATTCAGCCAGTCTTCCGTTATTGTCAGTGAGATTTTTCGTTATATGTCTCCTCTATTTTTCCCAGCCATTCAATAAACATTCTTTCTTCGTCTTTATCAACCCAAATCATTCCCTTAATCCATATTCTAGCTAGTTGTAGATCTTCAGTGATTCAAAAATCCATAATTTGTTTTATTAATGAGTCCCGATTCGAGTTTCTTGTACGTCTGGCAGTCCTTTATTTCTTTATCTTTGCATTCTTTTCTTTTTAGATTGCAGGGTATGCAAATGACTGGTTAATTTTTTCCCCGGAATTTTCACGCCGATGTCCTTTTTCTCCGCAGTGCGTATAGATTTCGTCGTCTCATCAAAATCGATTTGTATAACCTAGGTCTCTACATTTAAAACATTTAGCTACAACTGAAAAGTCTTTGTGCATATGGCTTGTATAGTATATGTAGGGCCTTGGCTTAGCCATTAATAGTTATCTTGTCTTCGGGGCAACCTCAATCACCACGTGACAGGTCATCTTATTTTTGGGCCCTGTTCTAAATTTAACTTTAGTGTCCCTCATTGCCCTCTGCGCCTCTTCTTCTTCATCTATGTTTGTATTAATAGTTTTCCTCGCAATTTCCTCATTATTCAGATCAGATTCTACGTTATGTACCGTGATCTGTGGATTGCGCTTCTTGTGTTCCTCTACATTGAATGTCTCCTTTAACCCTTCCTTGTTAATTATTTTATTTGCATCTTCTTTAGTTTCGGCCTGAACAACCATTAAGTTTCTTCCCGTAAAAATTGTTGCTCTTATGTTGTCTTTCTCCGGATTGATAGTCTCTAGCCAGCTCGATCTTAATTGAGCTAAGGTCTGTAGGGCTTTCGGTCTTACAAAAAACATGTTTTTTTTTTCTATATCTGTAATCGCAGCAATTTTCTGTGCTAGCTCTGATATTGGTGGTCTTTCCACAGCATCAGCGAAGGTCAGTTTTCTGTCCGAATTTGTCCAAAATGTCCTTCTCCTTCTTCAGTGTTTCTTCCATTTGTTTCGCTAAATCATTAGGGTTCCCTTGCTTATCTTCCTCGGCTTTCATTTGTATAATTCTCTGTTGGAGTTCAGCACAGCTTGTTGTAATAGCTGTAATCTTAGTGGATTTATCTTCCACTTATTTACGCAATATGTAATTTTCCTGTTGTTCGTTCCAGTATCCCTCCATTTTAGCCACCGTGTTTTCCTTTGAGTTCTTCGCGTAATCGTTGTATTTCCCCTTCTTGAATTTTAATCCTTTCTCTTTGGGCAATTTCCTGCGTAGAGATTGTTTGTGATTGCCCGAAATCGATTTCTTCCGTGAGATTTGGAATCTTGTGATCATAGTATCTTCTTTCTTGTACTAATTTCTTCCCTGTTGCCGCTTCAAGTTCTTCAGTCTCATTTCTTCTTTCTAATAGCCTTCCCTCCAGCAGCTCAATTCTACCGAGCCATTTTGTTAATATCCCTATCATCCGTTCCCTTTGGGCTTTACCCACCTTCTTGACATTTATATTACTATCGATGCATTTTATAGCTTTCTTATATTGCTGTATATAGTCAGCTTCCAGTTTGCTCAGTTCTGCATTCGTGTCATCTTCTTCCTCTTCACTTGATTCCTCTTCATCTTTAGGTTCCTATTGTTTTTCTTCCCCTCCTTCTAAAAGTGATTCTTGTTGTTTGACTCTGTTTTGTTCAGTTGTTGTTTCCTGTATGGATTCTACATCCATGCTTAGTTCCCTTATAGAGCTTTTCTTTGGTTGTGTTCTTATAAGAGTTATTTTAGGTTTCGCATCTCCCTCTTTTTTCTTCATTTCGGCCAATCTTTCCGCATTCACCTTTCTCCTTTCAATTTCTTCATATTTCCTCTTTAGTTCCTCTTCTTGTTTTCGTATCGTTTCTTCAGTTAACAAGTACTGATGGTATTCTATTTTCCTTTCTTCCCTGGTAGTCGGCGTACCCGTTGTTCATCTGGTTGGTGTTCCTTTTTCCTTTGTTGTTCCAGAAGTTGTCTTTTAAATCTTTTTCCTTTGATCCATTAACCGTTTTCGCGTTCGCGTATTCGGCGCCAGTTACTATCGGTATGCAATTTTTATCTGAATACAAGTCCACTCTATCCAGTACACAAGCGAAGAAATGCACAATGTAAATACTTTAACGCGAATGCTATAGAAATGGCTTTATCAGTCCACTTGACACGTTCTATTTCATTGATAATATTTTGATCTGATTGTCTGTGAAAGTACCTTTAAGTTCAACTACTATCTTTTGTCGAGAGAGAAACCACATTCGTTTGCTTCCTACGTTGTAGAAGTGTTTTTCGTAGATTTCGTACATATGTTTTTCGTTGCGTCAATTTCCTGCCTGCCGTCTAAAGCTCGTATTTGAGTACTTTGCTCATAAGTTTTTCTTCAAGGAATTCATTTTTCAAATCTTCTATTTGAACTTCGAAGACATTTCCAGAACTGCAGGTCACTTCACTATTCCGTTGTGATTCATTTGCTTGAATATTGTCGATGAAATGTTGCTAAAGTTGCAACAATTAGACAAAATTCTTCCTATTATCTCGTTTCTCTTTTCTTATTGCTCTATCGTGAGATATCTCTTCTTTGCAGGTGTCTTGAATGATTCAAAAATGCATAAAAGGAACAGCATTCTTTCTAAGTTTTAAAACAAGAGAAAGATCCAAAAGTTCGTTCTTAAGGTCCCTCGCAAAATCACTTGCAACAAAATGCTCCGAAAATACCATACACAAATCTGGAATCCATTTGGCCTCACATCAACAACGATGAACCCACTGCCTCCTTAGTTCTGCGCTTTGGGGGAAATTAAAATATTTAATATTTCTTTCGTTAACGTCTTGTTCCGTTATCTCAATTCTATTGTTGCATACTGCAACAGTACATCAAGTACCAGGCATATTGATATTTAAATGACTTTTTTTTAAAGTTTGCAGAATGAATTTTAAAAATTATTTCATTTAAAAAATTCGAGTATATTTACATCAACACATAGTCCCACAAACACAATAACAAAACTATTGGTCACCTTCCATGTCATGAATAATATACAATAAGATGCACACAAACGCCCTTTACACGCCGGAAAATTCTTTGTCACACACATGCACATACACAGACAATCAATTTATTTTTTATAGACTAAAATATTACAGAACTGACTCTCGTTGAAATAACACACGGGTGACAAAAGAAAGACCAACTCCAAGGCAATTTATATTATTTCACAAGCGCACACATGCACCCTTCGACAAGCTAGTATAAAATTTTTAACATATGGGTTTCTGTGTTGCGTCACAGTTCCGATCATAGCCAATCGTATCAGCGTGCAAAATACCTCGATTTGAAATAGGTTATTCTTTTACGATTCTTAGGTGTGCCCTTCAAGTCTCAAGTTTGGTTATTGGTGTGGCATGACTAAGGGGCTTCTGACCCCTAAACGCCTTAAATTTTAGCACCGACGCAAGTTTGCTCTCTTCATTCAATTTACATTCTAGATATTCTTATTTTGCCAAATTCAAAATTCTTGGAAACGTGATCAGGGGACCTGAATCTCTCGAGTTCCATTAGCCTTTGCATATGGACGAGGATTGAATCCTGTCCAAAAAATGTTTATTACATCTTGATACGGTTATTTGATGCTCAGATACTGAAATGTAAATACTTTTGTTTTAAATGCCGGCTTTCACTCCATGACGTCACACATATTTGCTATGGTGATGAGACTTTCTACTTTTCGATGTAATCCTGAGGAAGATAACGTTTAGTCCGCTTCGAAATCGTCATTACAACGGCAGATATTAAAATGTAAATATTTCACAAAATAGCCGCTG
>JAGDQP010026960.1:0-25411 GCA_022664845.1 Lepisma saccharinum
GTCCCGACAAGGCATTTCTGTTCTTCTATATTTTCATTTTGTTCCTTTTTATCATTTGAAGTTTAGTTCAATCGATAAATCACTGGGTTTCTAACTGAAAAACACATATTGAAATCTCGTTTGAGGTAGTTCTATCTCTTTATCTGAAAACTGTATGTTGAGTCGTTTTATGTACCAAGTTCAATAAATTTCAAAGCATCTTTAATTGCTTAAAATTTCCATGCACTTCTCATAAAAGTTTTAAGAATGTGACCCTTTGATATATTCATTTTAAAAAATAATATCAAATTCGACAAAATGTTAAGTAGTGTAGTAACTTATAAATATTCTTAAAACCAAAATAAACTAATATTATATAAAATTTTGTTTGTAACATTCTTTTTAAGCTAGGATACAGGAATAAAATTTGATTTAAAGGAAAATTAAATGCTAAATAATTTGCAGATATCTGAACTTTTGACTTTTCTGCAATAATAAATTTCATCCCATTTTGACACAAATACCTTGTTAATTGAAAATTGCACTATATTTGACACATGTCCCCGACAGAAAAAATTATGGTAGAGAAAAGCTTTAAGAATAGGAAGCGAGAGAAATTATAGCTTTGCACCTAAACATAATACAGGGAAATCAAATGTGACCATTATAATTTTATTTACTGCGTTTATCTATGAATTTCCCAATATAATTTTGATGATATTAATATATTGCTATGACATTGAAGAATGACAAAAATAAATCAGAAGTAATGAATTTCCTAAAGTGTTCGTAAACACGCATTTACTAACGATCAGCGCTATTTTTACCGCTCTAAGTAAGGTACACCTTAACTCTAGAAAAGCATAGTAACTCGCCGTATTAGAACGAGAGGAACACAACTGCAATTTCACAGTAAAGAGAAAAGTATTTTTTTTAAGAGAGAGAGAGAGAAGGACGTAAATGAGAGATAATTTAATGCATCTTAATGAGAAAGTAAACAGATGGATGTACGTTGATTTGACATCAAACAGAGCATTCAGAATTATGTACATACATCCAAGAAAACGGAAATCGCGGTTCTGGTGTTCGGATCCTCTGGTTGTCGTATAATTCAAAATACCAACTTTCTAACTCATCATGCTTTCCAACTCATTTGTATGCCGACGAAAATCAGTAATTCATCTCATATATAGTATATTGAAATGTTCCCATTTTGCACGAAACCTATCTGAAATATTCCGTATTATTTTATTCTTCTTGATTTGAAAGTATCAATTTTGTTGTTTTAGCAAAATTAGTTTTTCTCTTTATAATTCATTTTATGATACTGATGGTACAAAAGACTCTCTGGTAGTCAAACATAATTTATATACCATGTTATATATTATTAATTTTTATTTCCTTAGTTTACACTGGCTGCTACTATCCTCCAATCTTGAGACGTTAATGTAATTAATTTCTCGACGTCAAATAATTATGAAATTTGGCACAGCCAAGTAACTTGGGCGTCAATAGAATAACCCATTAATACTTTCATATATTTGAATATACTTATATATTTTACAAATATATATAATATTTTAATGTGGACTTTATGTGCTAAAATATTTACAAGTCTGAAACGATGTTGCTTTTGACTGATTGCAGAACACTTTAGAATTTAGTTATATAATACTAGCTTGAGAAAAGGTAGCCGCACAACAAAATAATTCGAAGAAAATTATAAAAAAATAAAATATATTTTCTTAAAGTATTCCTACTAAAAACTGAAATATACTTTTATTTGTGTGACTAAAACGAAGAGCATGGGATCTCAATTCAATTGTTTATAAGGTGACTGTATATGAGAGCTCGCACATACCTTTATTTTTTATGTATAAACATTTCTTTTGTATGAATTGTTTGCGAAAACAGTGCCTTCAAGAAGCATTTTTATTATCATTTCCTCCCAAAAGCAAAACATAACTTTGAATTTTTTTGGAACTAGCTAGCATGAATTTCTCAGTAACGTCTTGGGTTATCTCCAGAGATCTTGGCTTTTTTGTAATCGCGAGTGATGTTTGGTAGACTTATTATTCACATGCAATTATCTACTTGTTATTGACGTTTCACCCTATTAGTTACATTGTACCTGCCAATATGGACTGCTGGTAGCCTTTTCCTGCTATGTTGACGAGTCGTTGGCTGGTATATGGATCGTCATTTTAAAAACGAAGTGTATCTGTATGCTCACAGTGGATATACAAAGAAAGTTTTCACTGGCGTTTCAGGACACATGTTAACGTCTTGGATGTTTAATTTGTTTCTGACCCTTCGGCATATTTACATCAGAAGGAGATAATTTTAAAATCCATACCTAGATTTGTGTTTAATGGCGAGCAAAAGTCAATTTGAAAAATTAGTTGGGTTAAAATTAAAGGCCATTCTGATCCTACTTAAGTACATTATCTCGTACGATCAAAAAGTCAGAGAGAACTTATCAATACTAGTACCATGTCTTTTGAGTAAAAACAAGGCAGCGTAGATCCTACATCATTTTACTAATATCCAGAATTGAATTATGAAGTCAAAAGCTCTACAATAATTGGTCAGCATATTCGTAGTATCAAAAGTTTGGTACCAGAATACGTAACAGGTTATAATCACAAACTGATATGGTAATTTGTTCGCCAAGCAAAATCTTACTGGAAGCGGAATCCGCGTGGTTATGAAATGATACAGCAAGTTAAAAGCCGTTGTTTCCTTATCTTCACTTTAATTTTAGGAAGATGTATAAATAAGAGAGCCTGCAAGACAAGTGCAAGATAGAATCGATCATTGTACTTAATGTCACCTGCAAAAGCATGAGAAATATCTTTTACTCTTTGTTTATTATGCAGTGCGTATATATTTTTGTATGATTTGTTTTTTGGTATGTACAGCTAGCGCAATCTCATACTTATTTCCATGCTCAGTGTGTTGAATAAACTGACCAGTTCGTTGTATATGACGTCAACCGGGTTGGCTATCTTCCGTTAGCACGCACATACTGGTGGGAGTTGATTTGATGGTGCTGCCATCTAGCGAAGTTTTTGTTTCTTGCGTCTCTTAGTTTGATGCAAGTAATGAAAATAGTTAATCTTACCGGTGATGAAACAAGGCATACTGAGGCCCGGACAAATGAATTTAATTGATTCCCTTTCGCCATAATATCCTACTGTTACTTTATTCCGAACCATTCGGAAAACTGGTTAATTCGCTGTAAGTTTACTAGCCATAACGAATAACTTATTGTTCACTCGCCTTCCCGCTTGTATGATAATTAATATAGTGATTCTGAAGAGTCGCACTTTTCAACCACCCGACTACAGGCAAACGTACAAATAAGAGAGCTGAGACGGCACCGTTACTACATCACCGACCACCATCCAGGAGCTTTAATAATTTATTTTAAACGAAAAATTATTCACTTGAGGGGAATGCCGCACAGTGGGACGTAACCCCCGCCGAGACACACACACACACACACACACATGCACACACAAAAGACGAAATTAATACCGTCTGAACACTGAGGAAATATTGGTTCGATCTTGATCAGGGGCTTATGTGTGTGCTATATGCTTCATATTCGCGTAATATACGGGATGCATCATGTTTCATCTTAACCGAAACGCTAAAAATCAGCTGTTTAAAGGCTCATTTATATCACAGGAGATTTCTTCATATCATAGGTTATCGTGAGGTAAATTAAATGAGTTAATGAGGTCTTTCCAGATACAAAACAAATAGTGTTTTTTCAGAAGGTTCTATTCGCGAAAATTATAAATAATATTTATTGAACGTAATGTGTGTAAAAGCTATAAAACAACCACAGGCCCTAATGTTCCTTAAAAATATGCCATACTTCCTCTTAAAAGTAACGTGAGCGATATGTGGTTTTATATACTTATTATGATATACTGTATGTATGAGTAATACAAACGAAAGAAACTGTGAAAATAGATGTTGTTAATGATATCAAGACAAGTTTGTTTGTTTTTGAAGCAAAAATATTTTCTGAGCATTGTATAGAAATAATTAACAACACTAGTAATAAAACGAATGTGCTTCAAAGTTTACCAGAATAAATGCAACGAAAAACATGGAATTGGTAAACTATATAGGTATGTAAATACACACACACACTAGCATTTATTTTTCCAGCCGTCCATTTCAAAACCGATGATTGTCCAAGTATCATAAATATTAGGAAATTGATGCAAACACGTGTTATACACTTCTAATTCATAAAAGCTAGCAACCATTTGCAGGTATATTAAAAGTAGCTGGAGAAGATAGTAAAATACCAATAATTTACTTTTGCCAAATAATATTGGAAACGATAAAATTAAATACAGCTGTTATTGTTAATTATGTTTCAGTCCCTTACATCCCCAGGAAAATCAAATGAATTTGAAGTCTTTTGGAATCGCTAAAGTTTACTAATGTGTTCGAAAGTGATAAAATGAACCAAACCATAATAATATCTGAATTTAAAATTATTTGCAGACCAGTTTTGAAATTTACGTGCGACCCGTAACTGTTATAGTAATATTTAGGGTACGCTGTGCGCGTACGTCTAGGATAATATATAATTTTTGTAACGATACCTCAGTCGCGCTTCACATTACAAAATCGTAGAAAATTTTCCAAATGGTTCTCAAGAGCTCAGGTCTATTCAGGAGTGCAAAACCTAACTGCTGAAAAATTTATATCCTTTTGGAGTTAAGAACTCATGGAGTAAATTATATGACTTTTGCATCTTAGAAGTCAGAGCATTTCCACACCATTCTTCTTTTGAATCTAATCCACTCTTACATACCAATTCCCGCTCCACGTCATTTCATTACTTCTTTAATACTGTTAAGCAACCGTCACCTCTTCGTTAATGTACATTTACAAAAGGTGCGGACCGCATACACATCATTGCCAAGTATTTATGCGCGCAACGCGTTTGTTGAGACTTTACCTAGAAGTTTGCAACTAGAAGTGTTGGTTGGCCTGGTAGTATATATTCTAAACTTTATATTAACGAAAAATCAGAGCTTGACTTCTTAGCCTTTTTGTGCGTCTCTATGAATTTAAGAAATGTAGCTTTCGATGTACATATATTACAAAAGCTTTGTTACAGAGCTCATAACTACATTAAAGATACGATTGCACTGTAGCCGATTTTGTAAATATACAATCAGTGCTTTAGTGGGAAGGTAAGTGCCTTGGTCGCTAAATCAGGGGCGTCGAAAAATATAATTATGTATCATAAAAAAAATACAAATGTCCTAAATGCCGAACAATTTGCCAGGTTGGAAAACGTTCATCTTTTCATGCAAATTACAGAAAATTTTAACGGCTATAATATTATTTTCACATTTTATTAAATGTGATAAATGGCTTGCGCATTATTAAGTTTCTTTTACAATTCTTAAACAATATATTAAAATTAAAGTAAACAAATGCAAAAATCTTCGGTTTTTTATGTCTCGGGTGCTAAATTATCTGACAATGGCTCTCCCTACGATATTTAGATAACTTATTTACCTCTTTTTCTGTTGCAGACAGAAAATATGCATAACAACATTCGAAAAATGTTTAGTAAATGTGCAAATTTGTGTGGACACGCACTAATGATTATGTGTTTTAGAATTACAAACAAAGTTGTTTAGTGTCTATCGGACATTTTACTACATCATATATTTCTTTCGAGCTTAGGTTCTGAATTTGATGTTGGGGTTTCAAAACACATTGTTATTGTTTCACTGCTGATATTTATAACCCAGGGCAAGGAGCCACCCACCCTCTTGCACTGCTACTGAATCTTACTATTCCTCGGGTTCTACTGATTGAAACTCAAAAATTTCTTACCCAAACAGAACTTAATAACTAGGGAAAGGCTTAGGACTTTTGCAAAACGCAATACAACTTCTATGATCAAGTTTAAATGAAACTAATTTACTTGTACACGGTGTATCGTATTAATGTACGGAAATCATGATAAAGACTTCAGTGATTTTTTCGAAGACGGATTAATCATGTTTTGCAAAGACCGCTGGACTGTTGAAACAATGGAAGTTCAAACATAGGGCAGTTGGCAATGGAGGTTATTTATAGATTCCTCGGAGTGAATTTTCAAAGCCGTATTACTTCATATTGAAATTGAGCTAACATTAATTCCAACTGCGTATTCCGTGCACTAAAAGGAGATGCACACACAGTATCATGAAATTTCTCCTTCAAAACGTGAGGAATGAAAAACACCAGTGGCTTGTGTGTGGTGACTTTTCAAAACCGTATTACTTCATATTGGAAATGAGCTAACATTAATTCCAACTGCGTATTCCGTGCACTAAAAGGAGATGCACACACAGTATGATGAAATTACTCCTTCAAAACGTGAGGAATGAAAAACACCAGTGGCTTGTGTGTGATGACTTTAAAGTAATCAGCGTTCTTCTCGGCCAGCAAACAGGTTAGACCAAGATGTCTTGCTGTATGTGCAAGTTTAGGAGTAAAACATATAATTAGCATTGGAGTAGAGGAGAGTGGCCGTGGATTGAAAACCTAGTGAAGGGATCGAAAAACATCGTCAGTAAGCATTTTGTTGACTCATATCACATTTTACTTCCTCCACTCTACAGGAAATTACTCCACTATACAGTGATGTAAATAGAACAGAAGTTTCAAAACTGTTGGGTGTCATTTTCTTGCCAAAATAGCCCGCCTGATTACAAGAAAGTAATGAAAGATAAGCTACCGAAGTTTAAACAGTTACGATGCAAGACGAGCCTAAAAGTACATTATCTAATATTATACCTAGTCAGTTTTAAGAATAATTTGGCCGATACATCTGAGAAACATGGTGGACGGTTCCATCAACTGTTTAAAACTTTTGAACGTCATTATGAAGGCTGCTAGGGACTAAATATGATGACTGACTACTGGTGAATGAGAAGTGATACACAATAGAAAAGAATCTGGTATCATTTTGCAGGAAAAATCAATTGAATTAATATTTTGCCTAGTAAGTTTCAAACTCGTTATGGTGTATATTACATGTCTCACATGATGTCTGTGATATATTTCGAGGCTGCTCTGCATTGGCCCAATCATCCATATATTGTCCATATCACAATTATTTTGCTTCTTGTAGTAGCATTTATGCCTCTTACGTTGCCTTTTTACCGTTTACTTGTTCAATTCTGCCTCAATTTTCTTGTAATTGCTTTCTGTTTTGAGATCATGATGATGATGATAATAGTACAAAACATGGCGTAATATATAGAAACAGGCATCAACTTCGTGATCAGCGCAATCGATTTCATCAGAAAATCAGAAAATGGCGTTTTCATGTAAACTCGAGGAAAAAGGTGGAAAATTTGTTCACAAATGTCATTATTTTACATGTTGTATTAGAAACAAGAATTTTAATACAAAATAGTAAGTGTTTGGTATGTCAGTATAATATTCAGTGACCAAATACATTCTTATATTTTAATTTCCTTTTAGATGTATAGAAAAGTTAAGAATGTATTTTTAAGTATGGATTTATTTCGTGTCAGGAAAAATTTATACGCGGGCCGTTCTTTGGAAGCTGCTGATGTAGCGAAAAGAGCAATCAATGTCATTTTTTTTAATAATTGCATAGACACCATGTCGGTTTTAACTTGATTGATTGTACGTTTCCAGTTCAATGTTCATTCCCTGATTTGTTCCATTTTCTTTAATGATTTATTTGTCATATCCACTAAGAGAAGGTTTTTACAGGGTTTCATGTAGCAATGCGTTCTTCCGCAAATGGACTTCAGTTGCAGGGGATATGACAACTACTATTATAAATAAAACAATGCCGTAAGATGTCACCATCTTCTAAGCTTAGATAATGTTATTCTCTTGTACGCTCCACACTAGATATTATTTATTTCTATACTTAGCATTTACAACGACAGTTTCTGTTCCAAATTTATTCTCAAAGATTCTTCTGAGATAGAAACTAGATAATGAAATTAAAATACTGGTTTCAATAGACATTTAAAACATACTTCCTTAGAAACTACATAGTTTATCTTAGACTTACATTCTTATTGCCATGTAGTTTGGGATATCTCATAGACTTTTTGACGGGACATACGATACAGCTCTTGTTCCCTGTTAATAAATAAAAATAATAATAATATTGTCATGCTGATGAACAACGTGCACTATAGATCTTAAAATTACAAATAGTGGGTAATGTAAGCTCAGCTGGATATTAAAAATAATATAATTTTCATAATACCTAATGCACGTATAGTAGAATGTACAAATTTCAAAATGGCGTGTGCTCTAAAGTTGCTATTTACTATTCATACCAATGTAATTTGAAAATTTTTAATGAAATGCATGTTTTGAAGTACCGTATGATTGCATTCGCTTGTTTTCCTTCATGCTATACAATATCGTTTATACTTTTGTATACACGCAGCTGAATTGCGTTTTGTATTGTAAACGTTTTATTTTTATTTTTATTTTTTACAGAGTAGTAAACTTTCAGATATATTTTAAGATTTGTGTTCTAGCGTTCAGTGTTACTGTATTATTGCATACAATGAAGATCACTACTAATTAGTATGTACAAAAGCATTATTTATTTGAAACCAATTTCTTAATATTAAGGAAGCGCGTCGGTACTTTCAAGTTCAAGTGTGATGTTCGCACATGCACAGGAATTGAAAAATGTTTGTTGTTTTCACACGTCTCCACACAAAAAAACAACACGTCTGACAAAAACAAATAAAAACAATATGTGCACAAAGTAAAAGACTTGATAAATGTGAATATTTGTGTGGCTGCTGGAAACCAGTAGCAAATCAGTGTGTTGCTGGAACCGCAGCAACAGACGCTGTATAGTTGTTGTTGAGTAGTGATTGTGTGGTGATGGGAACTAGGTGAAATCTATACCGTTAGTGCGTGCGAATGTGAAGTGAAAATATTAAGGCGTGTGGCGGCTGAAACCACATCTATTCTCCATTCAAAGAAGACAATGCCATGAGTGAGTGAGTGAAGAGTGAATGAAAGAAGAATATGAAACAATTTAACAACTAGAGGAAACAACAGAGTCACTAAATAGAGGAAAGAAGAAGCTCTCCTGCCATGACTAGTGACACAAGCAAAAAAGGAAGAAGAAGAAGACTAGTAATAATTTGTTTTCTTTTTCTTATATCTTTGCAGGAGAGAAAAGACCAAAAGAAAAGGAGAAGAAGCCACTGAAGTTATTCGTTGTGTTGTTCTGTGATGTCTGTGTCGTCTAAATGTGTTGTATGTTCTTTTTGTAAGATAAAGCATATAGGTAGATAGGGACTCCCCCCCCCCCAGCAACAAGTTCCAACTATTAACCAAGACCAGGATTACCCTTGGATGCCTGGTCCAAAACCGTCCCGAAACACCAACTGTCTCGTCAGGATGGAACACAGGGGATTCTTGGAATGCCGGAATCCCGGCAATCCAACAATTCCTAGGGACAAGCCTGCCCCATGTTAAGGAGTACTAAGATGTACGTGTTGCACGCCCCAAAAGTGCACAACTTAATCTGTGCAAAGCATGCTAAGAGGCAGGGATGGAAGGTGGGCCCCCTAAATAAAAAAAAATATATTTACCTTAAGTTTAGGAGGATTTATAATATAACCTCCAAGACAAGTGCAAGATAGAATCGATCATTGTACTTAATGTCACGTGTGACAACATGAGAAATATGTTATTCTTTCTTTATTATGCAGTTTGTATAATTTGTGTTTTAGTATGTATAGCGAGCGCGATCCCGTGCTTATTCTCATGGTTAAGGATTTGCATAAACTTACCATTCGGTTGTATTTAACGTCTTCCGGTTTGGCTGCCTTCTCGTTAGCACGCACACTGATTCGAGTTGTTTGGATGGCCCTGCAATTAAGCGGAGTGTTTAGTTGTTGTGTTGCTCGTTTCAATGGTTTTGAATTGTTCAAGTAGGGCTAATACTAACAAGAGTATTTTGGTCTCCTATTTTTGTTTGGAGTATGTTCAGAGGTGCGATGAATGCCAGCGCCGCAAATATTCTAAGGCTAAGCCTACTGATATATATTTTATCTAAGAAAGAAACAAAACCCAATTGTGTATGCACCTGGACACTATGGGGACATGGCCCAGTAGTCAATTTTGTTTCAATCATTTAATGTTCGTGACAGACGCATGTAGTCGTTTTGTGATGTTAAAACCATTAGTTTTTTTTTTTAAGTTCTAAAATTATTTGTGAGGAGCAATGCAAGCTCTTTCTAACTTTCGGATGTATAAATAAGCTGATGCATGATAAAGCATTCGTGTATAAGAGCGAATACTTCATTCAACTTCTCTTTGGATTTTGGATAAAAGACTTCCTGACTGCTCCGTATTCAAGAGCGTCTCATTTATTTGAAAGGCAAAATAGGAACATAATTAAGACGTTACACTGCTATATTGGTAAGGATCAAAATAATTGGGTCCAAACAACATCTAAAACACAGTACGTCCTCAATATAAACAAAAATGAAGCTACTTGCTTCAGCCTGGCTGAGATTTTTCTAGGCGTAGGTTCATTAATCCATTTGATGCTGGGTAGACTTTGAATGAATTTGTGTGGGATGAAGCACCCAATAAGGAAGAACGTCTCAGAATTATGACATAATATAGAGAAACCCTGCCAACGTCCCCAGAAATTATGCAATCTGAAACATGCACCTATGACGTTATTTGTAGTTGAGTTAGTCAAAAGCATGCAAAGGAATAGCTTGGATAAGAAATATAATAGTCAATTGGTACCTCACGGGTATGGTCAAGATAAGATCTTAAATTTCCCTACTCCCAATACCGTATGAGTAGAATCTGTAAATAATAAAAATGCTAGAATTAAACGCCACGTAAACCGTATTAGGATATATATATATAGGCCAGAAAGATAAGTACAATAAATATTGCTATTTAGACATATACTTGTTATTTGTACTATGTGTCTTATTTATTCTTTTAGCAGAATCCTGTTTTAGTCCTTGTAATGGAATTAATCCATGCAGCAGTCATGTTTGTTGTCGCCATTACATTGGATTTGTAAATATATGTAAATACGATTAGGATATATGGAAACGAAAGCCTCACCTGCTACGTGTACTTAATATAGCGAGATGAATACTGATTGAGTTATATAGAGTAAAGGCGAGGAAATAGCAAGTACCATGTTTTGATTTGTTTAAAGCAAGTGTCTCTGTTCTCAAATTGTTTTTGTTGTCAGCTTCCTGTTGACTGAGGGAATTTAATATCTGGCAACATGACAAAAAATTTTTTAATCCTTTGTCTATTATGCACTGCTTGTATATTTTTTGTATCTTTTGTATTTTGGTATGCATAGCAGGCGCGGCTTCATGGTTATTCCCATGCCTAATGTCAAGCATAAACTGACCAGTTGGTTGTATATGAGTTTTGGTTGCTACTTTTCTCGTTCCGATGTGTTTATGTAGCTCAACTACTAACATGAATATTTTTGGTTTCCTTTTTTTTTGTTTCGTGTCTTTAAGTAGTTGAACTATGCATAAAGGCTGTTTAATTGGCCGGCCATTTGGTTGTGCGGTCTATGGCGCGGCGGTAGACCAACTTCTCAAAAATCTCGGGCTCGATTCCCGGCAGAGGCATGTGTGTGGATTTTATTAACTAAAAGTCGAATCGTCACGGCTCGAAGTCCAAAGTTACTAGACTTTAGCATATAAAAATAAAGTTTACCAAAGTTTTTTTTGTTTAATTGGTAAAGCATAAGTTTGAATCCTAACTTGGGTAAATTTAGTTGTAACAATTAGAGGTTTTTTTTGTATTAATAATTTGTTACCATTTTCATGGCATGATTACTTGGAAACATGCTGTTTAATGCTCTATTTGATGAAGTGTCTATATGAACTGGTTAGTAATATTGTTCTTTGTGGGCAAGAACCGTACTGTTTGCTTTGATAGTTTTTTTTTAATTCTAAATCAACGGACTCTATACATAATGAAAGTAAGTATTGTTTTTTTTTGTCATTTTTTCAGTGGTAAGTCTCTATGGAGCATTCCTAGAAGTCCGAGTAGTGCGTGTTAACCGCAAGCAGCACGTGCTTGTGAAATAACTGTAATTATTATACATTCGGGATAAAGTTAACTTTTCTTGTATCCAGGCAAATGCAATAATAATTATTTTGAAACATCTTCGAAATTTAATGTGTAATTTCCACACTTAGTACTAGTACCTGGCACAAGCGAGACCGATGTTGACTCCTTGATATGGTATTGGTGTGTGCGTGCACAATTATCATATCAGACCATAGCCAAGGGAAGCTTATGCATTTCAAATATAGAGAATGTATGTTTTCACAGAAGAACTATTTGCAACTCACTGTCCTGTGTAATCTAACTGAAAACCAAACTGTGCACTATAATTCACTTCAGTAGCGGTTAACAATAATTATAATCAGAATATTTACGAATTTAACTGTAGAAGGTTTGCGAATCTCTATAGCAGACTATCTCTAGTTTCAGGCTAAATATTTTGCGGTAACATATCTTATACTTAATTTACCTTTAAATGAGCTACCATGTAGTGAAAACTAGAAGAATAAACGAAAATGAGCTTACAGGTACAGAGTCTTAAAATCTAAGATAACCAACACAAAACGTACGCACGGTAATATTTGAGTTCTTTTTCTTAACACACTGACATGACTGAGGTTCTTACAGAGTTTTACCTCAATCAGACCAAGCAAATGCCGATATGGCACCTTTAACATAGGCCATGGCTTCCCCTATGCCGGCTTGAGCTTTAAATAGCTAAAAATTATAAATATATTTTTTTAACTTTCATGTAACAAGACTAATAAAAATCCACTCTCTTTGAGTTTTCAGGAGAAGGTAAGAGACAATCAGAAAGGACAGAAGTAAGATTTGAACACAGGTTGGTCAGAGAAACCCAGCGCCTTACCGACTGTACTATTATGCCAGTCATAAGACAACACTAGATAAAAATAGACTAGAGTGGCAGCAGTGCGTTGACTGAATCACAAATATATAAACTAAGTTGATCCTACTACACAGTCCATTTTCTATTTGCCAGTTAGGAAGCTGAATCCTCATTCATTGAGAATAATTCCCATTTGCAAAAATAAATTATCAAGAGACTGGCAGCAGGAAATTGATCATAATTGCATGCATGCAATGGCAGACAGGCACGATCGGAATCCTGAGACGTCCATTCTTTTTGTCGCAGTTTATAGAAGATGAATGAATCCACTTTTGGTAAAACAGGTAGCGTTTGTTCATTGCTGGTCTTCCAAAATTCAAGTTTGACACAGATTATTTTTTCATAAAGGTAGTGTAGAAATTATAATCTCAGCAGGCCTACCTTAAGACCCTCACAAATAATATAAATGGCCTTGTAAAGTAAAGCGTACAGGGAAATAAGGGATGCTCGTCAAATCTGATTTCTCGTGAAACGCATTTTGAATTTCAGCTCTCTCATTCATTTGATTAAAGCTCTCTCAGTAATTTCATTTGATTAAAACCGTTATAACTTGGTGACATAGGTAGCTTTTGTTTTGAAACTTTTTGAGCGGCTAGCTGTCATTGTGTAGTAGTTGTGCAATCTCATTTTTTTAAAGTTTACCTTTCTTCTTCTTTCCCTGTACGCCTCAAGTTTTATGGTAAGTGCATATTACCTTATGATATTCATATATTGAACAGCATTATATTTCTTTAATGCTTCGTATTTTGATACCTGATTAGTTTCTTAGAGGCTCTTACAAGTTCCTTTATTGTTGTATTGAAGACCACTGAAAGATATAATTTTTCCACGAGCGTCCTTTGGTTACCAGTGATTCGGCTCTTTGGTTTCTTGAGATAACCCTCTGGTTTCTTGTGTGGGCTCTTTGGTTACCAGCTCTCCATTGTATGCATGGTTGCGATAAGAGACCGTTTTTTCATCTGTGCACAGAAGTGAAAACTCCAGATATTCACCTCAAAACACGAAACGTGTATTTTTTTATTGCTAAGAAAAAAAAAACACGAAATACGGAACTTTACTAGGTATACATAAGAACGTTTACAATTTCTTTACAATATGGAGAGTTACAGTTATTGCGGTTACACCATTACAAACAGTTTATCAAAGTGTTTTAGAGAACGTTGCCAACAATCAAGTAAAAACTACTAAATTATTTAAAATAATACCGCGTTGAATATCTACTTACTCTGTCTATGTGTAAATATAACCCCCGCTCATCCCAATAAAGCGGAGTATCTCGCTCTCTTTTTTTTTTCTCTCTCTCTCTCTTCCTGCATCATGTCTTAAATTTGAAATAGGACGTTCCTAAACCAGTCGCTTTGACTATAAGTTGTTAATATTGGCGATATTAAAGTAAATATTTATTTGCAATTTATAAATCAGAAAATGAGGAGATTGATTGAATAAGGGCATTCTGAAAACAAAAATGATATTGAAAATTATGCAGTGTTTTGCTTATACCAAACAACATCAAATGTAGAATTTCATCTTCGTTTTTGGTACATGACATTTTAAAGAAGAGAAACGTATTTTTAGAACTTCAAATTAAGCTTTTGTTTTAGAAATATTTGTGTAAATGCAAGTGGTGGTTAACGTCTTCTTTTCCATCACACTACTGGCATGAAAGGTTTTCTTTAAATTAGAAGACTCATTCCTTTAATAAATAATGAATAATTTACTGCAATGTGGTTTTGTATTGACTATTAGAAGCTTAAATTAAATATTAAGAGAAAATATGAAAAGAATACTGCTTCAAATTCTTTTTAGTTCACCGTTTCTTTTAGTCACTCTCACTGTCGTGTGAAAAGTCTTCACATTCAGCACTTACTTCTTGATTTTGTGTCACTACTCACAGTAACGTACTCATAGCTCTGCTTTCGCTTTTTGAAGAAAAATATAGTTTTGGGAGCGAAACATACCGTATTAGCAACTGCTAAGTGCTAATATGCTTTCAGGAAACATTGTTTTGGCTGTTGCCTGATTCAAACAGCCGCCCAGATCTCTAGAATCTAGATATCGAGTAGAACATTTGACAGGAGGTTATTCAAGCATGATAGAAGCCATTTATACATTTGGTGGGAAAAGGGTTTAACCTTGCTTACGCCCATATTCCATCAAACTACTCAATTTTCGTAAAATGTTATTACTTTGCTTTTCTTCCAATGAATCTTTCCTTCAATTCCCTTGACCGGTACTAGATAGAACGCAGCACAATGAAAGAAAGCAGGGATCTCCTTCGCCTGATGGGACTGATAGAAACATTTGAAAGTTTCTAAGCAGGAAAACCAGAGTAGAGGTCACTTAAAATATATTAAATAAAAATAGATTAAAACTGTAAAGATAGAAAATAAATATGTTTCAAACGATACTTATCTTTCCCTTGAGTCTTCTGTATTCCTATTTGAACTTTATAACTATTTTCTAGGTAACTATTCATCATTGTTATTTTATATTGTTGCATCAGCAAGTTAGGCATTGAAGAAACCTCATAATGGTTAATTGTTGATTTCCTTTATTTGCTTAAAAATATGTCAGAAAATACAATTTAAACAAGCAACTCCATTCACATACCCGAATCCACTTTGAAAATGAATGCAGGTTTGAGACCAGCAACCACTTATAACGATTGAATTTCTCCAGTGTGCACTTGGCATTTAAAACGCCAATGGTGGGAGTTAGACTACTAAAGCCCTGGATGATAGTTTTCACATGTTCCCTTCAAATGTTGTTCGCTCACTGACATTATCATCCAGAGCTATGATATCTTACTCAATAAGTGCTTAGCTAACACGTTAATTTTAAAGAATTAGTATTTTCTTTAATATACTATAAAATGTGGCTTCACAAGTACGATGAACACGACAATAACAAGTATTATATGTTATACTACTTCCAATAATAATAATGGATATACCATAAACAAGGTACCGATATATTATACAATGTACAAGTTTCATACATGAGGCCATTTTGTTTCATCTATATGAAATTAATTTGAAAGTAACAGAGATGCCGGTATTCAAAGAGAAAGAATGAAAAAGGAATATGCAATAATGGGAAACTTTAAATGGGAAAAATAATATCTACATACTTCAAACACAATTATCTGCACTTACTGAGCTATAACCGGAAGGAGAGGTGTCATTTAGAGGGTGATTGTATTTGCTCCCTTGAGTTTCAGAATATAAACTAAATAAAACAAAATATACATGTTAAACTACCATAAATAACATTAAAAAGTATTTAAAAAGAACTACAGACGTGGACAAATTATTAGCAATTGTAGGATTGTCACGTGAAAAGTGAAGAACATCACAAATTAAATAATGAAGACGTTTGAAAACGGTTAGTAATATCTGAATAGCTTTGCAACCCACTACATTCTACGTACTGTTACAGTATATCAGTACTTTGTATGGAAATCCTTGACCTGACATAGCGCCTGGATTCGTTTTGGCTTCTGGTTGATTAACATACAGGAAAAGTTCTATATTTCTGGATCACCGTGCCATACATTATGCACCACTTCTATCTGCTGGTTTCTTGAAGTTGGATGCTGCACCGTAATTTTGTCATCAGGAAGACCCACAGATACTCTATGGGATTCATATCTGGGCTGTTTCCAGGCCACGGAAGGAAGCTGACGCCTTTCTGTTTCAAATACTTGGAAACAGCTCACTAATCATATTATTATGTGGTGTATGAGAAAGAACTAGCTCTTTTCAACAAACTTTCAGAAATACAATAAATCAACACATTTGCATGACATTCAGAAAATTGCTAATAATTTGTACACGTCTGTATTTTGTTTTTTTTTCAATTTGGATTTTTGGTAGTAGTTCGTAACCAAATTTGTAACTAAAACAACTGCTTGTAACATGCTACGCAATATATATTATTCATGTTTAATTGTCTGTTATAGTAATTAATTTGGCGTCGACCTCATACAAAAAATAAAAAAAATAGAACAAGATTTTAAGACGTGTTTTTATTTTTACTTATAGTGCATTTTTAAGTCGGACGTTTATCTTCGCCTTCTGTAAAGAAGTTTATATCTGTACACTATTTTCCTTTCATATTAGTAGCTCTAAAGATTAATTCCGCATTGCACCTGCATGATGTTACAATTGGATTGCCAAGTAGCCCTGTGCGGGGCCTATCCAACATTGACTAGCCTTAGGATAACAATGATTCTCAAAGGTTGTACACTGGCACACAAATATGCCGCGAAATTGCTTACCTGTCCCGTGCCTTGCCGCGAGAACACAGATATTTTTATTAAAATGTTAAAATAAAGTAAGAGTGAAATAGAAATTGATAAGAACCTTAATTAATAATACAATAGAAACACAATGTGGTAAGTAACAAATTGGAATTGTTAAATGTATTGTAATTTCACTTTTATAATTAAATACTGGCTTGTTTATTTTGGAACTTAACTTGGCATAAGACTTAGACTTTCCGGAACTATCACAGCTCGTATTAGAGTTTCGGTTCTTAATTTTATGAATCTACTTTAGCGTGTATGAGTGTCAATTTTGGACCACTTTTATTGAGACTAATTGCTGTATAAATTTTAAGATTTTAGCCTACTTGTAGTTCTTGGTTCAGAGTTCTCCCGTGTGAAGTCATAACTCCGTGACCTGTACTTGATGTTTCTGTTTTCTGGTTGGTTAGTGTCTACACGTCTCTTGTGCTCAGCAGCATCCATGTGTCTATTCTGATTTTTGTTATTGTGAATCGCATTTTTCTGTGATTGTATAAGGATTCGCAGTTAGTGTTTTGCTTGTTGATAACGTCTAAATGAAATCAGTCGACTTTTAAGGACTGAATCGACAGATCTGTGGTAAAATTAATTTTCAAACCTTCGTTTTATGAACATTCAGACATTGACCTTGTGTATAGCAGGGGAGCATGATTACCACTTGTCTAATAATAAGTTCTGGTTTTCCTGCAAATGTGCGGTGGTCTTAAGGTAGAACTGTATTAATTAAATTTTAGTTTGTAAGTTGTATTCCCTCTCTGTGGAGCTGAAAATTTCGTTTTGGTCACATGAAGTCCAGTGCTGTTATTTTCTGTTTTCCCCGGTTTTGTGCGTTCAATGTTGAAATAATTTTCCTTTTTCCCTTATTTGGATTTGTAGATCCAATTTTTATTCAAGTTGTGGGATCACATAATTATAATAGTTTTGTGACCATAATGTTTACTTTGTCCGTGAGATGACGAATAATGTCGTCAGTTAGTTGGGTTGAATTGTTGTGAAGTTTTGTTTCCGACCGCCAACAAGACTCTAAGCTGATTTTTCTTTTTCGATGAGAGCTTATTTACTGAGTCTATTCATCTTACTTGCATACCTCAGTGTCAACGGACCACTGCCACTAGCCAGACTTGAATCCGAATTGTTTAGTGGTGTCTACATCAATACATTGAGTTCAATATGATGTGTACACAGTATGGATGGCAGATTTAATCATCTTTTTATTCTTATCTTGTTATTGGACATTTTTGTCACCTTGCCGATCACCATTTCCTCTAACGAATGTTTTTTCTTTTCTAAAAATGACATGAAAAACTGCCTTTGGTCAGCAATTTCCGATCATCGACTTCCCTGTTTACTGATTTGGCTGTAGAGGGGTAAGTGGTGAAGAATATTTATATTTACGATGTTGTTGTTACAATTAAGCCCTTTACACATTAGCTCTTTCCGTTTGCTGTAAATAACACTTTTAAATAATCCAATTTAATTTGTCTTATGCTTTATTTCAGATAATAGTGTATCTAGTTTCTTATATATATTATATTAACAGCGAAGAGATGGATGTAAATTACGTACGTGGAGAGTAGGACATAAAAACTATGCGTGGAAAGTGGTCGGATGCGCCAAGCGATATATCTTTCCTAAATGATGTTTTCCCAGGCAAAAACTGAAATGATTAAACTGGCCGTATATACTCAACATTGGTGTAACACAAATCAAAGACCATAATTATCATTGTTTTTCCAACTACCCAGTGCAAGTTTTACCACACTACGAATGAAATACGTATAATATTCTAAATGCAAAGCATTTGTCACTTGATATATCGTGGTCTAGTAACATGATAAAGATAAAATGAACTTTATATATTGTACCATCACTTTGACTTACGCCTCTCCCGACTAGTAACATAAATATTAGATGCTCGCCTCGCACTGTCTACTATTTTAGTCTCCGAGGGGGGAGGGAATTATTAAATCACTGATGATATAAGGCCTTTATTTCTTTCCTAGAACGACTCGACTGACAACACCGAAAAGTTCCTTGATTGTTGGATTTCATTATCTGTGATTATTATGACCAGTAGACTTTCTCGAAGATTATGCCAACTTATCATTAAAATATTTTATCCAACCAAACCTTATTAACTCCAACTTAACTCATCGATGATAAAGTGAAACGGGACCCAGTCGTAGGTCTGTGCACATAAGCTACCCCAGGCATCAGTAGTGAGCATTTAATGTTATGACCAGTGTTCCGTTGGGAAAACATTTCAACGACACTTCAATTACTTTCTTAGCCTTAGTAGTTTCTAAGTTAAAAAAGGCTTCCCGAATCTCGGGAACAATCTATGCACTCTAGATGAATGATACAGGTTTGAACTTTTATTGCTCAGACCTTTTAAATGACACCTCAACCACTTTCTTAGACTTAGTAGTTCGAAAGATATAAATTGCCCCCTATATTTTGCACTGTACCTATCTCTGGAACCACTGCTGTAATCTCGTATAATGATATGGGTTCGACGTAGTTTTGCTGTGACGTTTCCAACCACACATCAAGCACCTTTCTAGCCCTTATAGTTCAAATTGTATAAATTGCCTCTATATTTGGCACCACCGCTAACTTTCCCACTCCCCTGCATTCTGGATGAATGATTATCGTTTGAGATTGTCTGGCTGAGACCTTTCCAACGACACCTTAATGTCCTTAGCCATAGTAATTTCTGAATCGGAAGTTGTTGACAGAAGGACCGAGCAGGTGCATGGGGCTCAATAGCACTTACTGCTGAAAACTAAATCGTCAGTCATCGTTAGCTCTGTTACTTTCCTCATAGTGACAGATCCACAGGTCCTCAGATGGTGTGGACTACTTCACTAATCATGGTTTCTGCATGTTCTTTTCGACTTAACCGTGAATTAAGTTTTCTTAAATTCAATTATTTTTTTCGTCTTCCTGTTTACCCTTCAATTGGAAATTCATATAAATTCTTCTGTAACAGATTGAAAATAGTACTCTATATACGTATATGTATGTAAATATATATCATATATTCCACTCAAGGGTGCTTGTATATATAATATTTCATCTCTGCTCCGACTTTCAAAATAATTACTTGTCAGATACGATGTTGAGCTTTACATAAGCTTCCAGGTAGTATCTCAGGTTGAAGGTACTTTCGAAGTGATGACGTCACAGTTATTAATGATATTGATTAATATGTGTGCTTAGAGGTACCTCAGTTTTTTTGCACAGCGGTGTGGCAAATCTTAGTTATGAAAATATCCCAATCAAAAGTTGCACTCCTGACGGATATATTAGCAGAATCCAAATAAAACAGTTAAGATGTCCAAAACACTTATATTGAATCAAATATATGGTGGTATATAATACATGATTGCTTCCTACTTGTAAAATCCCCATATTCATCTTTTACATGCATTTGTAAAATGTACAACTTTGTTGTACAATATCGGCACAACAAACCATAAGATAAAATACTTCATTTACTTAGCTGTCATTCATATACATTACGGAATTAATATCAAAATTCGTTACAAATTTAAATCTTTCAACATACAGACATGCGTTAGATGCTTCTCTAAGATATATTCTTTACATGCTTCTCTAATACTTTCAACATACAACCTGCCTAGAGGTTTCTTCTTTCTAAAGAAATAATGCCTTGGTTAATTTTAGAACATTGAGAAAAAAGAGATATAATCAAATATATTTGATTTATTAAAAGGTATTCTTAACTCTTCCATCCTTATTAAATTATCATCTTATACATAAAGTTGGCTTTATACAACCTCCTGACAATATATATCAGTTATCGTTTATACAATATTCACTAAGTTCGTAATGCAATTTTCGCATATTAAGATACAAGATATCCTCAATTAGTAAGGTAACATGTGAAAAACATAATATACCATTATCAGTAGGAATACTTAATTATTGTCATACATACTCACATAATTACCACATTTTTCTAATTGCTTGTTCCACCAGGTAATCAATGCATGTATTTTGTCGCAAAATAATTTATGTTAATACTTTGAGCTCAAGTCACAACGCACAGTGCGGCCTATTCCAAAAAAGCTGACCAAAATTAAAAAAAATGTAGCAATTCATGCCTGCGTTGCTCGGAGAAATTAAATCGCTTCAGATTTCTGAGGTTATGTTCCCCCACATCAACCCCTGTCAAAGTGGCTAGTCTGGCACAATTGGAACCCAATTCCACGACCACATACGGACCACGGTATATCTCAAAATACTTATTGGTCTTTCGATAGATCGCTAAACAGTTTTCACTAACACGAATTAAAACCAAGCCATAGACTTGTAACTTATGGCATTACCGGGATTAGGAACCTTGTCCCTAATACGACTCTTCCGTAAGTTCATCAGTGCTAGCTAATGACACTTTCCATAATCGAGGTCTCATAATTCCTCAGGCCAGTCTACACCACGCGTGAAGGAATCGGAGGCATTAAAATTAAAAAACAACTCAGAAGGAGTATTAGGCCAGAGACACGGAATTATTTAGCAACGAACAGGCTTCGTTCAAGCAAGCACTCCATCGACTGTGATCACCACTGCAAAACACTCGATTCAAGCGGTTCACCTCCTTATGGGATCTATCCACCTTCGAAGATCAAGGGCTATAAGCTGTCGTCAACACGTGCTTCATCCTCTGTTCCTCACACAATTCCCTCCAATGCTTTGAGGTGAATTGAGCCCTTCGATCAGACGTAATGACAGGATGAACAGGATAATGTTGAAGGTACTGTTTACTGAAGACTTGAATAATGTCCTTGACATTAGCAGAACGCAATGGATATAACGTCAAAAATCCGAAGAAAATGTTAACGATAGAAAATACAAAAAAAAATGGCAGCTTCTCGGCAACTTCCCGATAAGATCACAACAAACGTTCTGATGTGACCTATCTGCAGTCACATGGCAAGGTTCTAATGAGATCTTTTGATTCGTTGCTTTTGTTCGTGCACATAAAGACAGTCACGGACATAAGCAGCTATTTCTTGTCGCATTTTCTTCCAATAGTAGAGACGGCGACAACATAAATAGCATTTCAATGATCCAAAATGCCCTTCTTCATGTAATTCACTAAGGACTTGAGGAACCAAGATCTTAGGAATTACCAGTGGCCAATCACTTGGTTCGCATCTAGAACGGACATAGAGCATTCCCAAAGGTAAGCAGCAGTCCGGATTCCCTTCACAAAATGAATGGAGCATCCTTTTACAATATCGGTCAGTTTGCTGTGCATCAGCGCACCTCTTCAGGGACTCTCTTAGGGACAGACTACAGAAGACCATGTTCACCCTAAATTTCGTACACTCCTTGTCTTCTTCCTCTGGTGGACATCTGCTGAGACTATCGGCGAGAAAATTAGGAGTTCCAGGAATATGTTCAAACCGCAAATCAAAATCTTGAAGCTTGAGAAGCAGCCGAGTAGTACGCGCATCAAGATTCCGTAGAGTCTTGAGCTGCGTTTTGGACTTGGAATCAGTATGGACAATAACAGGTCTACCTGTTATGATATCGGAGAAGTGTTCACGCATGAACACAATGGCCAAAACTTCCAACTGGAAAACAGATAAGGACTTCTACGTCGGACGAACACGACGACTAGCGTATGCTATCACACTGTATTCGCCATCTCGCACTTGAGCCAAATAACCAGCCAAGATGAGTAAGGAACTGTCACTAAACAAGTGAAACTCTCACTAAACCGGGGATGGACCACGGCTGGGGTAGAAATTAAGGTTTCCTTCAGAGCCTCAAGAGCTTCCACCTCTTGAGGGCTGAATTTGAATTTACTATCCTTACGTAACAAGAGGTTTCTGGAACCGTGGAATATGATAGATATACTTACGCCTCCAGTTACAAATACCAAGAAAACGACTCAATTTTCGTGTTTTAGGAAGATGCAACTTTCGAATGGGCTCGTTCATAGAAGGGTTGGCCTTAGTCTCTCCACCAGACACGACATGGCCGAGATAGGAAACCTCAGACAACAAAAACCGGGATTTTCGAAAATTCAAGGAAATATTAGTTTCCTTCAATTTATCGTATACGTGTGATAACTGACGAAAATGATCCTAGGAAGACGCAGGGAGAACCAAAAGATCGTCGAGATAAAGTGCTAAAAAGTCACGTGGTTCCACTGGAAACAGCTGATGCATAGCATTCGGGAAGATTGCGCATGAGGACTTCATCCTCATCACCAGGCGAATAAACACAAACTGGCGGCCTTCAAAAGAAAATGCCGTAATAACCTGGGAATCGGGATGGAGAGTCAACGAATAATACGCTTCCTTGCCATCGCTGATAGTGAAAATAGTAGACCCGGACATACGGTGAAGCAACCTTTGAATAGGTTCAACTTGAATCTTCTTATTAATAGCTCGCATAACCAAACAAGGACGAATATCATGTCCTTCAGATCTAATCACCACATGAACTGGATTATTATATGGACTAGGTTTCTCTATAATTAACTATACCATAATCAAGCCATCTCTTTAACAGCTAACGGAAAGGCTCTCGAACAGCATATGGCATAGGATAATTTTTAGTTTTCACTGGTTCAGGGTCTGTCAATATTATCTTAATTTCAGGTGGTTTAGCAGGTCTGGGATATTCACAAAATAAATATCGATATTGCTTCAGGATGAAGAGCAATCGATCCTGCAATTCAAAAGATAGATCAGTATGCTTTTCAACGTACTTCTCTATTTCGGTTTGGGAAACAATTGCCTCATCGTACAAGATAGGTCCTTGGATAGTGACCGGTTTGACCCCGAATTATTTGCAAGTTACTTCGACATGACTTCCATCTGGACATCTCAACCTCAAGGTTTCACTAACTGGATCTAGTTGGCATCGATAATCTCGAATAAAAGGAATCCCGAGGATCAAGCTAGGTTCCACCCCTTCCACAACAAAAATATTAATTTCGAATATATTATCGGAAATATTCAGGAAAATATTCTGGCAACTCTTTAATTTATGAGTACCAGAAGCAAAAACACCTTGAAGTTTAATGTCAAATACGGGTCTTAATTTAGCACGTGGCAGATTGGCCAAAATCTTTTTCCAAGTCTCGAAATTTAGAATATTTATCTCGGAACCAATCATAAAGACATTCGAAATCTAAACTTGCCACATTACCGAAAATACTTGGGGAACGAAAGAAGTCAGTGGGGCAAACGATCAAACCATCCGTCAACTCATACTCCCTAATAACAACACGGATATTAAAGGGAAAGCTCAAAGCGTGACTAAAACCAAACAAAGAGAATGAGCTAAGGAGAACACAGAAAGAGAAAACAGAACGTACTAAGAAAATAAAAGGCGAAGAAAAATTAAATTGGAACCGCAACTGTGTTGTTCACTATATGCGGAAAGCTCCCTAAAAGTAATTGATTAAGAAGTGATGATTTCACTCACACACATCGGCTACGATTTTGAAATATTCCCGGTCCGGTTTCATTCCCTGTGACAGCTCCGGTGATAATTACCAGGAGAATTTCATTTAAGGCTATTACCGCATAAAACACCTTGAAGACTCAATGTTTTGTCCTTCGTTTAGTCTACGCAGACCCTGAATTACAGACAAGACGTTGCTTGTGAACAATAAAACTTTGTTTTTCCCTGTTCCACGTGGACACGGAATTGGGAGTTAGAATTAAATGACAAAAGCATAATTTTCGACATGTCGTTCAGACACGTTGGTATGTCTGAACGCTTTACGCCGTCTTCAGTTACGTTTTACTTCAGGAATGAAGATGTATAAGACTAGTTCCGTCATTGGATATCATGGATGATCCTCGGCAGTTTTCACAGGAATTCGTTTCGGATTTAATAAGACTGTATCAACTCGTGTAGCTCCCGGAGAAAAAATAATGTTTAAGGGGTGCTACAATAGAACAATGTCCATGTGAGATGATCTAGTTTTGAATATTTTCCTTTTAATAAATATATCATCGAGCGACTTTAGCTCAGTGCTAGAAAACTGTCTTTAAATTCGTGAGATCGTGGGGTCAATACTATGGGTGGTCAGTGTT